>JARFJB010002276.1:440000-712500 GCA_036346205.1 Vesta saturnalis
CGCACATACGGGCACACACGCGCACAGGCGCACACATACTCGCTCACACGCGTACACACGCACACACGCGCACGCACGCGCGCTCACGCGCACTCACGCGCACACACGGACACACACGCACGCCCATACACGCACGCCCATACACGCACGCCCATACACGCACGCCCATACACGCACGCACGCACGCGCGTACGCCCATGTGCAGTCACGCGCACGCACATACACGCATGCACGCACGTACGCATACACACACACACAGACACACACACACACACACACACACACACACACACACACACTCACGCATACGCATATGCATGTCCAACCATCATTCTGTAGCGTTAGATTATGTATGAGTGAAATGTTTGTTACCTGTGGTATTTTCAGCGTATTCTTCGTTTTCAGATTCGCTGTAATCTGAATCACTGCCTGAGGACACGTAATGTTGGTCCTTCAACGAAGCATCATTGTCGTATGGTATTAGTGCCGTCTCATCACTACCGGATTTATTACGTCGGTAACTTCTTTCTCATGTTCACATTCATGTCCAGTTTCACGTACATCCTCATATTCACCGTTAACAAGTATAAGTATGCGCTGCGTACACGACGAACTCATTTTCACAAACTCCATGTTCGACTGTTTCATAAACACTGAATACACAACGTGTTTTTGCGAATGTACGAGTCACAAAAACGGTACCGGTCTTCGGGGACGAATAATTTTTTGATAAACAGATAGTATTAAATAGCCTCTTGTAAAATGTTTGTATGTAGAAAAATAAAAAAAATTATTACTTCCGCACTGGTGAAAAGTCTAGCAAAATATCTTCCGGCATCGGTCTGCGGGGACCAGCGCCGCAGTGAACGTGTTAAATTAACAATTAATGACCGTGCTGACCAGGCATCATTTTTTTTTGTTAATTGAGCAAGCGATTTTACGTTGAAGTTTACACCGAAGATGTTTACTGAATTTTGAGAATCAGTTTTCGCAACTTTTTTTGCGGATTTTAAATGAATCTTAAAATTTTACCTAAGTGTTAAGTATGTTTGAAGTACAATTTTCAGGTAAAGGCGAGTGTTTTGTTTTTGAGTTAACATTATGTTAGGTCATTATTTTAAGATCTAGTTCGTGACATTATTCCCGCTATAAATCTTTTCAACAGATGACGCCTTAGTAACATATTTTTACTGATATTGACTTTGTTGGGCTGTGTCGTTTGGAGTGATGGGTAAGAATCCCGCCCATACAACTGAGCTGTGTCGATAACATGCATTTTACCTTCACGGGCTGATGTCCTAATGCGGTCTACGACGTTTCGGCACGACCGATTCGGCGCAGCAGCCGTTTCCCGGCGAGTCCGTTTCGGCATATATATATATATATATATATATATATATATATATATATATATATATATATATATATATATATATACGTCATTTATTTCTTTTATTCATATTTAATGAAAATTGTAATTGGACCTTAAGCCGGTTAGTTTCACATAATAAATAAATAGATACCTGCTATATTTTTTAAATATTTTGGCATAACCACAGTTATCATTAAAATTAACAACGAATATGTAGAGCTACTATACAGTTATGGAGCGGTTAAAAATAGTAATAAGTTTTAAACGAAGACATAGTTTTACCGCCTTTAGACTACCTATGAAAATATAACGGTACGGGAAATAATTTTTTGCGCCACCTCTGGCACTAATGCGCCGCCTACACTTATGTATGTATCATTAAAAATACTGTAAAATATATCTGTGAGTATAAATAGCATGGTGCCAAACCGTCATTGCACGGAATAGGCTTGCACCGTATCGTCTTCGCGCCGAAGCGTCTTGCTCCGCAACGTCTCCGCGCCGAATCGGATTACGGTCCTAGTGAGTGTTTTGCCCGTAACAAGTAAACTCTAGTATTTAAGACAACTACATAGGTATGAAAGGCTACAAACTGAAGGACCCCACACCATATAATGGCAAATGGCTTTCTGTGGATGTGGCCAAAATTTTTGATATGGTTGTAGGGTACTAATCAAACACTGCCATTGGCAGAAAGTCGAAAAATGGACAGTTTTTATGCTACAGCTCGCCAAAGTTGTAATTTTGACGTCTGTCAGTTATAATATAATACAATTTAATATTAATTATAATAGGAACCTTAACATATGTATCTAAAAAAATATTTTCATTCAAAACGTCACAATTTTTAATTAGTTCGAAAATCAAATCGAAATTCGTTTGAGGAGTTTTGCAGTAAAAATTGTAATTTTTTAAGAGTCGTATAAATGGCATTAGAAATCGTTTACACTGTTATATCTGTAAAACGCTAAGACGGCCAGGGATAATGAACAGAATTGATGACGATAATAATGTGGTTGAAAGGGAAATATCCATTTTCAGAAGAAATGAGAATGGAAGGCCACCGCTAGAAGACACAAATTTGACCAGAGCTTGCGCTAATTGTTTTCGGCTGATCCTTTAAGACGAAACAAACATCAACCCATACTTGTTTGATTTGTAATGGTAGGACGTTCGCGCGTGTAGAGTAAATATTTTATACTTACATACCAGAAAATGTACTATTTTGCGGACTTGGATGACAAGGGTTTTATTATGGAGCGTTTACTTCGAGGGTTGCGGTCTGTTAATAAGTCATATATCATTAAAGGTCAGCAACTATAGGCATTTTTTCAAGAAATCCGACTCTTTAGTAAAAAAAAGTGATATACGAGGACGAAGATAGTTTTAGCGAAGAAAATTTCTAATCCGTAACCCCCGTTACGAAAGAACAATTTTGGGAATGGTATACGTTTTGTGATTCATACTTCTTTGTGAATCTTTAGTCTTGCCTCAATTTTCTTACTGTGATATCGTTTATGGTCCATGTATAGATAGCATCGATGTAAAAAGAATTAAAAAAATGCAAAACTTCTGCTTTAGGTTAATATTTGGTATCAGAAGGCATCAGCATGTATGATATAAATTAAAGGAAATTGGATAGTTATCTATGAGTAATAGGCGATACATGCATGAAGCATTCTTATACCATAAAATTATAATTTAAAAACCATGCTATCCATAGAGGAAAATTAAATTTGCTAATAACGATAGACATCTAAATTTAATTACACCACCACTTCACAATACTGCTTCATTTGAAAGATCGTTCTCTTATAATGTGTCAAAAAAGTACAACTCATTAAATAACAAATTGAAATCCTTACAGCAAAAGAAATTCAAAACACAACTCCAGAACATCGTATTGAATAATCAGACATAATAATAATCTGTATTCTGGCAACTGAACTTCGTTTTAAGTTATTATGTTTTCACTGTTGTTGTTTTTTTTCGGATATGGTTTTATTTACACTTTATGTTTATTGAACAGGTGTGGCAAATAATTTAATAAAAGGCATTATTATTATCATTGTTATTATTAATACTCCGGAAAGGTGGACAAAGGCATGTGACCTAAAAGGACCTCTTGACGTTTTTATGTAAGATTCGTCAAGGTTTGTCGGACGAGTTTTTGAAAATTATTTTTAATACCTAAGTAGACGAGTTATAAGGATGACCCTTGTTACAGTCAGAGAATCGCAAATGCAAAGATTCGTACCTAGTTACATAGTACTTGAAGCCATTACAAGGGAGGGTTACATTGCCAACCATGTAACAGAATTTTCCAACCAATTATATAATCCGCAACCCAATACACCGATAGCAATTGCATTTATTGACGGGACCTATTCCTATATATCAAAAGGTAATAACTTTCGTATCTTAAAACAATCTTAGAACGTGCATAAGAGTCGCCACTTAGTAAAACCGGGTCTCATTGTAGCTCCAGACGGATATATACTAGCAATTCAAGATCCTTACTTTTCAGTCAAAATGCTGATTAATGAATTTAATGGGGATGGCGATGCAATAAGAGCAGGGTTTCACCAAGCTGATATTTTTGTGCTGGATCGTGTGCCGCATAATAACTAAAACAGGGTGGATAATTAAAGCCAGAAACGGTCACCTCAAATCCATATTTAAGTTTCTTGGTCAAACAATTACAATACCACATATCGAAAACCTTGGCGATTTCTATCGTATTGCTGGAGCGATAATAAACAAATTTTACCCTCGCGTTCTTATGTTAGGCCGTTAGCAATTACTGAAAAAATCAAGCCAGGTTAGTATTAGACGGAACGCTCGTTGGGTTCTAATAAATGAGCGGGATTTAGGTGACTTCCCTTATCTTACTTTGGATTATCTTCGAGAGCTCACTGTAGAGGCATACCAAGCTAACCTGGCTCCATCTTACCTTCAAGATATGTTGCAACGATATGAAGAGGTTCTCTTAATAATGAACCTGGTTTTATAAGTATTAAACATCTTTAGCGATTTCGCAATGTGACAAAACATCAATTGTGGATTTCTTACAACCCCATCAAAAATCAAGAAGCCGATGAGAGTATGGAGGATCTAATTATTGGTTACTACTGTACGTGCAAATCAGGTGCAGAAACTCTTGGAACCTGTGTGCACATTGCTAGTGTTTTGTGGTTTTCGGGGTATGCGCATTATGAAAATGATATTCACTATCCAAAATCAACTTTGTTGGATAAAATCTTGGATGCAGCTAATAGAGCTCAACAATATGATCTAAACATTGCAAATAATAAAAATGCGATGGAAGTGGATACTGATTAGCTTTGATAAAGTGCTCTATGGTTCTTATTGTTGTTATTACGTATGTTGCTTGGCGATAATAAATAATTTAAAAACAGCACTGTCATATTCACAACTATGGCAAGCACTAGCGCAAAAACTGTCCATTTTTCAACTTTATGCCTTTCCACAGAAATTCATTTTCCATTTAAATGGCCAGGGATAATGAATAGAATTGATGGCGATAATAATGTGGTTGAAAGGGAAATACCCATTTTTAGAAGAAATGAGAATTGAAGACCACCGCTAGAAGACCCAGATTTGACCAGAGATTGCGCTAATTGTTTTCGGCTGATCCTTTAAGACTAAATGTTTTGAAACAAACATCAGCCCATACTTGTTTGATTTGTAATGATAATAATAATGTGCGTAGGGTGTTCCCATTGTGTAGAGTAAATATTTTATTCTTACATACCAGAAAATGTACTATTTTGCGGACAGCACTTGGATGGCAAGGGTTTTATTTTGGAGCGTTTACTTCGAGGTTTGCGGTCTGTTAATAGGTCTTATTTCATTAAATGTCAGCAATTGGCAAGCTGTAGCGCAAAAACTGTCCATTTTTCGACATTCTGCCTATGGTAGTCTTTGATTAGAACCTTAAAATCTACAACATATAAAAAAATTAGCCAAATCCACAGAAATCCACTGGCCATTTAAATAGCGCGGAATTCTTTGTGAAAATATATTTTGTATTACTCTTCTTTTATTGGTATTTTAATGAATCGACTCAAAAAATTAAGCGAAAGAAAGTTTTTCGAGTCGGCTGACTCAAATTGTTCAATGAGACATCATCATCTATAAATTCTCAGGTACTAACAGTAATGTACCAGTATTCATTTGTAATGCAAGAAAAAAGTTAGAAATCGCAAGTTTTATTTAAAAAAAGTTAAAGTGTTGAGGATAACGGCCAAAACATCCACATGCAGTACTTCATAATTCAGTTTAATTCTATACTAAGCGAAATTGCATTTGAATAAGTGATAACATGTCATTTCCCAGGACGTTAGAGTTGTAACAGTAACGGCAATTTTCGAATCGAGAACAAGGTATTAAATTATTTATAGAATATAAAAAGGCACACGCTTCTCGAGTTTTCGCATACTTTTATTATAAAAATTATATGTAAAGTTGCTGTTTCGTTCTCTAAAACTTAAAAGAAGTGTACTCTCGAAATTTTCAGATATAATCAAGCATTACCGAAAAAAAACTGAAAAGTAATTTTCACATGACTCTATAAAATGTAATATTTCATCAAGTTCTTTTTCTTCTATATTATTTAATTAAATTAATTTTTTTTTGTGTTAAAGAAGAAAAGTATCTAAAGCGAACATTGCACATTAATCTCGCTCCAGGACAAAACGCGTTATTGGATTTTGGGAATTGTAGAACCAACATCAAATAAATCTTTCTAAGGTTATACCTTTCGATCTTGAAGTTTATGTTATAAAAGAAAAACATTATTTTATAAATTGTCTTATTTTTCCTTTCGTTAATTTTTCTTTTACAATATTCTTTGTTGCTTATCAGAAAATTAAGTACAGAATAATGTACGTAAACTTTTTTTTCTTGTATGGTTGGTTTCGATGCATGATCAATCGAGGCTACATGAATAAAGTGTAAATATGACGCCTTATGCACAAAATTAGGCAGCTGTCACAACAAACATAAAATTTTGGACAAACAGTAGTGCGTGGCATTCTTTCCTAATGTATGTCCTTTACAAACCATTTCCATTATTTCAAAAAGCGTGGCTGAAGCGGACCATGCAAGCGGCTCCTTTTAGCACAGAAATTATACCGTAAAATAGGCCCAAACCCCAGAAAAATTAATTCATAATATCTGATGACTGATTTTTGTTTTTAAGACATTGATTTATCACCGGAAAGAAAGTCACCAAAAATCCCCGCATCTCAATGGAAGTATTACAACTTCAATGTGACTACTCGAAAGTGACTTAGCGCTCACAGCCCCAAGGACGTACTGACAAACAGATGAATTCAAACTCAGTGCACTTCCGTTAGAAGTTCACGATATCGTGCGCGTGAGCCGCCTTGATCCAGGCGGTCTTTGACAAGAATCTGGGGAGCAGACTAACGGAACTTCTTTTCTTAACCCTTTGGGACCCAGTTTTTTTCTAAGGATATTTTGTGTTAAACTAACTTGAAAATGTGATATTTGAAAATATCAAAGTGTATTTCGAACAGATTTTTTTAATTTAGTTTTATTAAAAAAAAAATTGGGACAATTATAACCCATTTGGTATTTAAGGTGGTTTATATTTGTTCCATTTTTACTGAAAAGAAAAGCAGTCATTGAACGTAACTTTTTTTTTAACTTACACTTCTTTTAATTATGTGTGATAGGGTTGGAAACACAATTTACACAGGGGTATTTGACAGCTTTGGCATATGATTGTAGTTCTTTTTTCTCTCCCTCTTTCAGAATATCCTCGACATCTCCTTCTGGTTGTTACTTCAATGAGAAGGTAGTCCCCAAAGTTACCTAGCTGCTTGGAGGTTTTGCTTGGCCTCCCTGTGCTTCTCTTTCTCAAAGACACACGAGGTATTTTTCTTCCACGGGAGATGCTGTCTTCAGATAATGTAAACAAGTAGTCTATCAAATGAATTCGCTTTCTTCGAACCGGGTTAAATATAACCCAACTGTTTACAAAGCTTACCATTAATAATCTAAAAAAAACCTGTTTTCACCATTTCGCTAATTTTCTGACATCTGGGCATGAATTGTCAGTTTCTTTTCCATCCTTTCTCTTACGTTTTACAGTAGTTGCAGTGTTGGAATGACAATTACTCAATAATAACACTTTTTTCGTATCTAACCCTGTGTATTCTGAGTCTTCTCGGTTCATTTTGTGATTATTTTTTTGCTTTCCTTCAGGTATATTTTTTCTTCAAGATATAAATGTTCCAACTGTTGGAAATTTAGTGAGTGCCTCATAATAACTAGAACAAGGTGGATAGTTGAAGTCAGAAACGGTCACCTCAAACCCATATTTAAGCTTCCTGGCCAAACAATTACAATAGCATAAAACGAAAACGTCGGCAAGTTCAAATAAATGAGCATGATTTAGGTGACTTCCCTTATCTTACTTTGGATTATCTTCGAGAGCTCACTGTAGGGGTATACCAAGTTAACCTGGCTCCATCTTACATTCAAGATAAGTTGCAACGAGATGAAGAATTCCGTATAGCTTCTGCTAATAATGAACCTGGTTTTATAAGAATTAAACATCTTTCGCGATGCGACAAAACATCAATTGTAGGTTGCTTACAACCCCATCGAAAATCAAGAAGCCGATGAGAGTGTGGAGGATCTAATTTTGATTACTATTGTACGTGCAAATCGAAAATGATCTTCACTATCCTAAATCAACTTTGTTGGATAAAATATTAGTTGCAACTAATACAGCTCAACAAAATGATCCAACATTTCAAATCATAAAAATGGGATAGAAGTGGATACTGATTAGGTTTGAAAAAGTGCCCTATGGCCCATATTGTTGTAATTACTATGTTGTTTGGCGTTAATAACTAATTTCGTTAAAGCTCTCGCAGATCACATTTAAAAATAGCACTGTCATATTCGCAACTTTGGCAAGCTGTAGCACAAAAACTGTCCATTTTTAGACTTCGTTAGACTTAATAGCATCTGGACATGAATTGTCAGTTTTTTTCCGATCCTTTATATATATATATATATATATATATATATATATATATATATATATATATATATATATATATATATATATATATATATATATATATATATATATATATATATATATATATATATATATATATATATATATATATATATATATATATATATATATATATATATATATATATATATAGGCACATCGTATGTGAAACCAGTTTTAGAATCACGTCTTAACCACAACTTTACACCTCTTTTCACCGGCTTACTAGTAACAAATTGTTTCAAACTAGAGGCACCTTTGAACTTCACCATGTTTTCGTCTATGCTTTACTTACAACTTTCTTGGCGATGCTTTTGGAAGGTGTATTCAAACATGATAAAAGTTCTTCTGCATAGTATGTCTCGGAAGCGTTGTCAGGTTTCTGAAGATGACTGAAGTAAAGTGTGGCAATTAGAAACATACATTTGTTGCGTAAAATTGCAGAACTTATAGTAGTATTTCTTACAGATGCATTTTGAGACCAATAGTGTCGATTTTTTGGTACTCTATTGTAAGTCATAACTAAAAAACACCTCAAGACGATCATTATTTCTCCGGTGTCTGTCATAGCTACATTCGCCTTTTCTTCTTTGTTGTATATCGCTATTCTCTCATTGGTATATTCCGTAATAAATATTACCGAGCTTGGAGGAAGAAGTTTTGAAAATATGTCAATTAGAGTACTGGTTGACCTTCCAGAAGGATCTATACAACACTCCCATTCTTATGGAATTGTGAGCCGAGGTGTAAACTCTTTGTACTGGTTCTGCAAGTCCTCGATTGTAAGCCAGGTTATCAGCTCATATATATCTTCATTCAGAAGGTCCTTATTGATTGTTTCTTAATTGTCATGATTACCTGTTGCGTTGCTGTCTGATCCTCAGGTCTGTTTTCAAGTTCGTTCTCAGATTCAACAATTTCAACGTCAGAATTTTCAAATTCCTCTAAATCAGGTTATTTTCAATATCACTTTCACTCTCAGGATAGCAGGATTCATCTTCACAAGTTGCATATGGATCACCTTCATTAAGTGATTCTGTATTTTCAGACCAATGTTCTGCAAAATGGTGAAGTTCCTTTTCTGATAGTTTCCGTTTCGACATTTCAAAGGATAAAATGGGACACTTGTAACCCATTGGGGCATATTTATCCCGGCAAAAAATAAGGGCTAAAATACGCCGAAAAGTAGCTATTTTCACATTTTATCTATCTATCTATCTATCTATATATATATATATATATATATATATATATATATATATATATATATATATATCACACACACACAGGGTGGCGCATTAGTGCGACAAAGTCCCATATCTCCTTTATTTAAAGAGATACAAAAAAAAATTAAACACAAAAGTTGTAAGGTATGTTCTTAAGATATGTTCTGGTGCATATTTTTTTAATTATACAGGGTAGATCATAAAAGCTTAGAAGTAATTTTAAATTTTTTTTAAATATAAAACCCTGTATATTATTACATATTTAGATTCTACATACAATTTTAGACACATTTTATATGATAATGACGTTTGCAGGCCAAAACATACGTGGAAATCTTTTCTAAATGAAGCCTTTATCAATTAGTTATGGTTGGTTTCCTTGGAAATGGGGACCTACTCTAATAGGCTGTATTGATATTTTTGTAATACATTCATACAGGGTGATCAAAAATGGACAATAAAAAGCAGATTCAAAAACCTATAGTCAATTTCTTTAATGGAAACCCCCTATTTTTTTAATTCTATCTTCCTTAGCATTAAAAATATGGGTGACTTTGTATAAGAGTGTATATTCCAAAAAATTGTAGTTTTTGAAATGACAATTTAACATTTTTTTATTGTAAAAAGGCTATACGGCTTTCAAGTTTTATTGTTAGTTGGCCGTGACGGTGAGGCGTGGCATTAGTGTATTTTATAGCAAATTGATTTAAAAACTGAATTAAAATTGTAAATAATGAATATTTCGCAAGCTGAGATAAAAAAATAAACCAACAAAGAAATTTTGTTCATTTGATTTTATTTACAGATGAAGCCATTTCACAGAAACGGAAGTGTAAACAGACACAATTTTCATTACTATTCTACCGAAAATCCACATTTTGTAAGATATAATTCTCAAACTAGATGGTCTTTAAATGTTTGGGGAGGTGTCGGTAATCATGTAATTGGACCATATTTTTTTGATCAATGAGTAACAGGGGAAGTATACTTAAACTTTCTGCAAACCATCTACCTAATTTGTTGCGTCAAGTGCCCCAGGATACGCAACAAGAAATGTGGTTTCTTCATGATGGAGCCCCAGTACATCATACAGGTCCGATAATAACGTTTTTAAATGCTAGATATCCAGAATGTTGGATTGGGAGGGGAGGGCCTGTTGCTTGGCCTGCTAGATCCCCAGATCTTACTAAAATGGACTCTAGCATATGGGGGTACGTCAAAGAGCAGGTTTATAAAATACCGCCTACAACAAAGGAAGACATGAAGATTAGGATTAGAAACTGTTTTCAAAACGTTACTGTTGAAATGTTGAAATTTAAGCAGCGAATTTGAGAGACGTATTGCATTGTGTATTCAAGAAAGAGGCGGACATTTCGAAAAACGTATTAGGTAGTAGATATTTGACGTGTTTCTAGTACTTTTACCTGTATAATTAGTTACAGGTTTTAGAGGTGTTAGAGGTGTTAAGTTAAGTTTATGATTAGGATTAGGACATAATTTGTTGCATCAAAAAAATGTTGCATTTACTTTAAGTTCGTTTAATAAAATAATTATTTATATGGGGTTCAATAAATTGAAATATTTCGATCTGAAATGCTCGATTTTTTTTGTTTCGCCGCGCCACGTCGTCATGGCCAACTAACAACAAAACTTGAAAGCCGTATAGCCTTTTTACAATAAAAAAATGTTAAATTGTCATTATTCAAAAACTACAATTTTTTAGAATATATACTCTTATACAAAGTTACCCTTATTTTTAATGCTGAATAAGATAGAATTAAAAAATAGGGGGTTTCCATTTAAAAAAAAATGATTTTATAAGTTTTTTTTAGTCTACTCTTTATTGTCGATTTTTCATCACCCTGTATGAATGTATTACAAAAATATCAATACAGCCCATTAGAGTAGGTCCCCATTTACAAGGAAACCAACCATAACTAATTGATAAAGGCTTCATTTAGAAAAGATTTCCACCTATGTTTTGGCCTGCAAACGTCATTTTTGACAAAAAATTTGAATTATGTCAAAAACGGTTAGACTTCGGTATAGGACATTATACATAAAATGTGTCTAAAATTGTATGTAGAATCTAAATATGTAATAATATATAGTTTTCTATTTTAAAAAAAATTTAAAATTACTTCTGAGCTTTTATGATCTACCCTGTATAATTGAAAATACTTTTAGAATATGCACCAGAACATATCTTACAACTTTTGTATTTTTTTTGTATCCATTTAAATAAAGAAGATATGGGACTTTGTCACACTAATGCGCCACCCTGTATATATATATATATATATATATATATATATATATATATATATATATATATATACACACACACAAAGGGTTACAGCAGACAAAACCCAACCTGGAGCCAAACCAGAAAAGTCGAGTCTATTCTTTTTAACTAATTATAAAAGAAAAACAAACAAGAAAATGAATATAGCCCTTGTATGATCTAAATTGTAGTGTTGATATGTGAAAATGGAGCGTTGTGTTCCCCCGAAGTGTGCGGGTATTACAGAAGGAAAGTGTGGCATAGTGACATATAAACATAGTGTGTTTGAGAAAATATTTTTGTTTGGTTAAAGGGATCTTCTAACCTAAACGTGATTCTTCGTATTGCTTGTGTGCGTTTTTTGCTGGAGAAGGAAAACAACACCTTAGAAACTTTTTGTATTGTGGCAGATCACTAGAACAGTCCTTCGGGGACAAACCTCCTCTCAAACAAAGGAAACGGATTTTCACAGTTCATAAACTAATATCAGAAAGTATTGTTTCCAAGGCAGTTATTGTGGATGGAGAGTGTGGTAATTCTGTAAAGCTTAGATCTGCTGGGAACCTGAAGCCACGTGGGGAGTTTCACTACAACCTAGATTGCTACAGAAAACACAATTCTGGTTCCCAGCGTCCTAGTCGGCCTGTCGACACGACAAAGCATTCCGCTTTTGGGATGCTTTGTGATGAACCTGAAGCAGATTCCGACTGCCAATTTTCTATGTCATGGCTATCAGATCCCCTAATCAAGTTGACGGAAGAAAAAATCTTGCTATACTGCTCAGTACTTGAAAGAGGAATTAAAGTTGACGTATGAAGGCCAGGCAACGTTCACATATTTGAGAGGAAAAGACAGCGTTTTCTGCCGCAGAGGAGCATCTGAGAAGTTTATTTACTATGCATGGCACGCTTTCAGGAGGTCGGGTCAAGACGACGGAAGACGTATTGTAGAATCAGTAGCAAAGATTATTAGAGAAGATATAAGAAAATATGGATTTGATATCCTAAACTACACACGAGATGGAGATCTAGACAAGTAGCGCCTTGTCCCTAAGTCCTTGCGAGTTCGTCACGAAGGGATAATCAAATCGAAAACCAATTCCCACCAATGCAAGAGGATTTGGGAAAAACTAGCCCAAGCAATAACGCAAGTCTGCCTTTCATGATCCTACATTTGTCCCATTTTGCTGTATGTGGGCTACCTGCTGCACGGCCTCGACTTAAGTACAAGCTACACACATCCAGGCGATTTATTGCATTTCTCCTCGACTCGGACAAAACAGATCATCGACTGCAGGCAGCTTTTGAACAATATGCGTTCGATAATGCCATTTATGTTGAAAAAATTGTAATTTCCGGGTTAAAAAAATATTTTTTCTTCAAAATTTTGACCCATGGTCAGATAACACCTTCAGGCAGTGGACGCTAATGTCACTTGCTAGTAACATTAAAATTGTAAGATTTCCATTGCCTCCGGTAAATTCTCCAATGCGGGGATTTTTGTTGATTTGTTTCCAGTGACAAGACACTATCGTCAGATGTTATGAATTAATTATTTTGACTCCAAAAGCTATACAACGTGTCCTATTTATTTACCGCAAAAATTATAAAACTCGTTTTATTGACCGCCAAGGTATTTGTATATTCGCAAAGGGAAAAATGGATTTCACACGTTTAATGCATCCAGTAATACAAACATTTTAAATTTATACAAGTGCGAACGTAAAACTTATTTAACGTTATGAAACAAATACTAAAACTAACAATATTTTTTACCCAATCACAGGTCAGTTATTCATGCCATAGGAAACCCTAAACTAGGTTACGACATAAACTTTAAGAAGACAACTCTTGATTAAGAGCAAAAAGGTAAACCACTTTGTTAGGATTAATGTTATTTCAAATAAAATTAAGAATAGCTCAAGGATTCCGGCTTCATTTTATTCAGATAGTTAAGTATGGATTATTAAAAGTACCAAGAATATAAAAGAGTATATAAGGTTATGAGTGGTTCAACCTATGGTTGTTTACAGATGAGTATGTCCCGTGTGAAGCTTTGTACCTATTTTATTTACCTTTCTACATGTTTATTTACTTAATCCTGCATTAACATTTGGTTAATTATTCCGATCTTCTTAAATTTTACGTTAGAAATTACCATTAAATAACTACATGAACGCCATCTGACGGTACAGGTACAGGATTCTCGGGATTGCTTTGGTAAGGGTTTTACCAAAACGATGACCACATTATTCCATTATTGCGCGCCTAAGATACCCCCCCTCTTTTACTTAAGCGTAGCAAATTAATTTTGGTACAAATTTTAAACGTAAAATACTTTTCGGTCAGAATTTAACCAAATTTTGATATGTTCTAGAAATTGACCAATTGATCAAATGTCTTCATTGCCGGAAAGCTCAAAGCTCAACAGTTTTTGATATACAGGGTCTGCAATATCACTATTTGATACTTTCAATATATCATAAAATGGACATTTTTGCCAATATTAACGCAAAACTTAGTGGAATGTTATTTTTGTGCTACTGGTTACAACCTTTTCTTTACTTTCATTATTTTGTTCATACACCTGATATACAGGGTGAGACCAAATATATGTATCTGAAAAGAATTATACGGTGGTATTGTTTTGATATTTTGGTGAATGGAAGTTAACACATATATATGTCCATTTAAATTATTATTGCAAGTTAAGTCTCCCAAGACGTCCGTTATACAGAGTGTTTCATTTCTTTAATAGATTTAATTGAGTATTATTATACTTCCTAGTTAATTTTCTGATAACTTAATTGAAATGTCTATATTAAAATAAACTATTTGCTAACTGTATATACCTACATAATAGTCACGATGTGTTTATACTGATACTGGGTGTCCAAGTACAAAGGACCAAAGCGGTATCTTAAACTTCATATAGGTATGGAAAAAACCGTTAACATAAAAAATCCCTTGCAATTGGATGTCGTTGCGAAATACAAAGCTTTTGGAGATTGACAGATAGAAAGGTTAGATGTGCTTCATTTATTATGCTCACTATTTTCTAATAAAATTTTCAGTAGATTCTTGTCGAAGTTCATCTTTATTTTGCAAAGCTAAGAAAATAAAATTCTTTAAGATACTAGCGTCTTCACTGATCACACCATCGACAGACCAGTTTCGCAGGTCTACCTTCATCATCACTGCCGCTTTGTACAGTCATTGGAAATAAGAAATGTTTATGTAGAAACGTTAATGAACGTATTTTAATATATTAAAAATATCAAGCAATATACATAAAATATCCATGAAAGGTAGAATTAATATTTTTGTTGAGAGACGTGCCAGAAAATACGTACTGCTGTAATATTAATTTGGATGAGAATGGTAATCTGTTTGAGAGTTTCTGCTCCCTGGGTTACGATATGTATATCGGCCATTATTAGCAGGTAATGAGATTTATATTTTTTAACAAGCATTACCTAAAGAAATTAAGAAAAAAGCTACCACACGGCTTACGAAAACGAAAATAACTTCACAGATTTTCAATTTAAAGCAGTTTCTCCTATAATCAAAGATCAATTTAATAATCTTTTCAACTTTTGTGATCCCGTTAGAATAGGAAATTCTTTGAGATATGTAAATAAAAAAGATCTCTTAGCATTCCTGTGCAAGTTACGACAAGGTCTTAGTGATAGTTTTTTAGCGGTTATTTTTAATTATTCCACAAGACAACAAGCCAGTTTAGCTATATCTCTAGTTAGACAATCTCTTTCTGCAAGATTTGTACCACAAAATATTGGATTTACTGCTACAACAAGAGACAGCTACATCCAAAATCATGTAACTCCTTTTACAAATCGTCTATATAATCAAAACCTGGATCGGCCTCAAGTTATAGTGTATAATGACTGTACTTATCTAGAAATAGAGAAAAGTTCTTGTTTTAAAGTATTGCGACAGTCCTACTGTACTTATAAGGGTAAACATCTTATCAAGCCATCTCTGCTTGTTGCCCCGAGCGGATTTATTCTAGACATTCAAGGACCATATTTCTCAAATTCTGAAAACAACGATGCTAACATACTTATAAGTGAATTTAATAGAGATGTGAATGGTTTAATGAAGGAGATGTTTTCATTCTCGACCGCGGGTACTTGGATACTATTCCAGCTTTAAATAGATTAGGTATTAATTTTAAAATGCCAGACTTTTTGCCCAGAGGTCAGCTACAGTTATCCAGAGAAGAGGCTAATGATAGTCGTCTCGTTACGAAAACCAGGTAGATCGTAGAAGCACGCAATGGGAACTTAAAATCAATTTTTAAATTTTTTAGCTTTAAGATAAAAACACCCCACATTCGTAATGTTGCTGATTTTTTTTAAAATTGCTGGAGCAATTATAAATAAATATTTTCCATCCATTTTAATGCAAGATGCTACTATTGAGCTAGCTGAAAATATTCTTCAAAAAGTTCAAGAGCCAAATGTTGTTCAAGCCAGGGTTGAGGAGGAAAAACTTACGCGCTAGAAGGGGCAGATGGGTTGATTTAAATGAAATTATCGTTCCCTCATTCTCACGTTTGTCACATTACTATCTTAAAGAGTTAACTGTAGGTATTTTTCAATTAAAGCTTGCTCCTTCTTATATACAGGACAATGAAATAGAGGACCGCCAGGTTCAATACAATTTGATGAAAACTACGAACCCGGTTTTATACGGGTAAGGATATATTCTCGCCTCAGAGATGCTACTCGTTACCAGTTGTGGATTGCATTTGTGCCAAATAATGAGGAAGATGAACCTAACCCAATATTAGGTACTTACTGCACCTGCAAGACTGGTGCCAGAACTTTAGGTACTTATTCTCATGTGGCAGTTGTACTATGGTTTTTAGGATACGCTAGGTATAAAGATCTAATCAAATATCCTTCAACAAATGTTTTAAATCATATACTAAATGCAAATAATGTGGAGGTGAAAGACATTTAATATTTGATTATGCAACTTTTTGATTTCTATGACAATGGTTATATCAAGACCAAAAATTATTTACTGTTTTCTGCCTCATCAGTTCAGTTAACTGATATCTTATTAAGCTTAGATATTTTTAATATATTAAAATACGTTCATTAACGTTTCTACATAAACATTTCCTATTTCCAATGACTGTACAAAGCAGTAGTGATGATGGAGGTAGACCTGCGAAACCGGTCTGTCGATGGTGTGAACAGTGAAGACACTAGTATCTTAAAGAATTTTCTTTTCTTAGTTTTGCAAAATAAAGATGAACTTCGACAAGCGCCTTCCTTATGAAAAGAATCTACTGAAAATTTTATTAGAAAATAGTGAGCATAATAAATGAAGCACATCTAACCTTTCTATCTGTCAATCTCCAAAAGCTTTGTATTTCGCAACGACACCCAATTGCAAGGGATTTTTTATGTTAACGGTTTTTTCCGTACCTATATGAAGTTCAGGATATCGCTTTGGTCCTTTGTACTTGGACACCCAGTATCAGTATAAACACATCGTGACTATTATGTAGGTATATACAGTTAGCAAATAGTTTATTTCAATATAGACATTTGAATTAAGTTATCAGAAAATTAACTAGGAAGTATAATATTAATTAAATCTATTAAAGAAATTAAACACTCTGTATAACGGACGTCTGGGGGACTTAACCTACAATAATAATTTAAATGGACAGATACATGTGTTAACTTCCATTCACCAAAATATCAAAACAATACCACAGTATAATTCTTTTCAGATACATATATTTGGTCTCACCCTATATATCAGGTGTATGTACAAAATAATGAAAGTAAAGAAATGGTTGTAACCAGTAGCACAAAAAAATAACATTTCACTAAGTTTTGCGTTAATATTGGCAAAAATGTCCATTTTATGATATATTGAAAGTATCAAATGGTGATATTGCAGACTCTGTATATCAAAAACTGTTGAGCTTTGAGCTTTCCGGCAATGAAGACATTTGATCAATTGGTCAAGTTCTAGAACATATCAAAATTTGGTAAAATTCTGACCGAAAGGTATTTTACATTTAAAACGTGCCCCCTCCTTTAAAGCGCTAAAATTTTGAAGAAAGAGTTCAAATTTCCGATATAAAATATTTGGAGAATTTGATTTTGCCCTATACTTTACTTCAAATAGACATCCGTTACATCTGAATTGTGTTACTAGTTTCTGTAACAGCTCATATTAGTTCCGTATTACTTACTATGTAAGCTCTTCGACGAATAGATTTTTCAAGTTCACTGGGCTTGCACAGTTATGTTCTGACTACATTTAAAAGTAAACCTTTCATCTAATGACACTACCACTTGCAGATTTTGCAGCTGTATATCTACCCCTTGGTTACCTCCACTGATGTATGTAATCACGTATATCGAAACACCATCTTACTAAAAGCCATGCTTTATCTGCTTGTCAAACCGCTTGACACAATGTTGGCTGATAAATAATCGCAGACCCTTACTCGTTACACAACGGATGTCATGAGCAGTCATGCACCAAAGTTTATATAATCACGATTTACCATTAAAATACTGTCCAGTCAGCTAATGATCTAACTAACTTACTCTTAAGTAAAAAGAAATGTATACAACAAACGGACAATTAGAATTGCAATACATTAATCACAATGAACACTAACAAAATACTTAGTAAAGTAAGCTGCAATGTACACAGGATAGTAGGGCTTAAAGGCTAAATAGCAAACGTCGACCCGTCAGCCTCAGAGCGCTCATTAAGACAAACGAAACTTGTCAGCTGTGATCAGAATCTTTGTGGAGTCTCGGTTCCGCGCGCCATTTATATATATTTTATTCCGGCACGTGTTTTCTTCAGACGCTAAAGGTTTGAAGCAAATGAGGTCTCTTATGCGTCTGGTACGCAAAGTTCCCGTTGGCTTCGCAGGAGGTGGTGCCATCTATTTCAGCCGTAGTGGTATCTAATGTCACACAAACGGCAGCGAAAGGTGTTCGCAAGGTGGCACTGATACATGTTCAACAAACAACGAATGTGACGATCATATGCCTAGCTTTCTAAGCGGAAGTGTAACGGTCTTAACAAGTATCGACGCTCATATAGCCGTAGAGTATGTTGGAATACGGCTGGTACGTCAAGCGGCTGTCTATTAGGGTTGATTGGGGGCGGTGTTGCTCCTACAGTAGTGATGGATCGGATCCATCATATGGCGGTTCTCTAGGTGTAGACGATAGTGTTGCTTTGAAATGTAGTCTCTCGGGGGAGCCTGCAACCCCTAGAGAGCGCGTCCCCGGGTGGCGGATAGGGGAACGCCTCCCAGATATGGGAGGTAGGAGAGAATCTCCCACGGACCAACAGGCACCGACAGCGTCTGACCCAGAGTGGGCGGCTGGCAACAGCGTCTGTTCCGAAGCGGGCGGCTGAGCTTAAGGTCCTCCTTAGGGGGTTTTGGCGCCAGGATTTAGCACCCTGACACATGTAAAACAAAGGGCGAAAACATGGGCAGAATGAAAAATAAAAATAAATTTCCCCGGGGGAAATCCACCCCTCTACCAGTGGGAGCCCCACCGGATACGGGGGGGGGGGGCAGTTCTGCTTTTAAATGTATGAACCCGGTCTTGAACATCAACCAGGATGATAAGAAGAAGAAGAGTAAAAGGACGAGGAGTATAGTGTGGGACATGGAACACTCAAGGACGGCGAAACAAAAGCGTAGAGGTCATACAGGAATTTAAAAGAATGGATATAGACATACTAGTTACCACCGAAACTAAAAAAAAGGGAAAGGGAACAGAAATGATAGAAGATATCTTACACTGTTGGAGCGGAGTAAACAAAGAAGATAGAGCAAAAGCCGGAGTAGGAATACTGATTAAGAAGAAATGGAGAAACAAAATTAAAACATGGGAGCCTATTACAGAGAGAATACTTAAAATAAGTCTCGACATATTTGGAAGAGATACAATGATCATCGGTGTATATGGACCAACAAAGGACAGCCCAATAATAGAAAAGGAAAGTTTTATGGAAACATTACAAGAAGAGATTGGGAAAGCGAGACAGAATCAAGAAATAATATTAATGGGCGACCTGAACGGAAGAGTAGGGAGGAAGGAAAATGATAATACAGTCGGACGATTTGGGGAAGATACCGTTAATACAAATGGAGAAAGACTAATTGAAGTGTGCGAACTAAATAACTTAAAATTCTAAACGGTTTCTACAGACACAAAGACATCCACAAATATACATGGATACAAGAAACTAGAGGACTCCAATCAATAATAGATTACATAATAGTAAGAAGCAATACAACAATAAAGGTAAAAGACACCAGAGTTAAAAGAGGAGCGGAGTGCGGAACTGATCACAGACTATTAATAGCAAAATGTAACTACCAGGATATGTGAGAAAGAACATAAATAAAGACAATACAGGAAAAATAAACGAAACTATTAAAGAAGAAAAGTTTAAAATACATCTTCTCCAAGACGAGTCCATAAGGGAGCTATATAAAAGACGTTTGGATCAGAAACTAAATGAATTTACATACGGAAATACTGAAGAAATGTACCAAGAACTAAAAATAATATTAAAAAGCGGCCGGGAGGCACTAGGAATAAAGAAGGACAATACAAACAAATACAAAATAGAACTGACCGAAGGTACAATAGAAAAGATAAAAAAGAAAAAAGAAATATACCAGAAATGGCTAAGCACAAAGGCAGACGAAGATAGACAAAACTATAAAGAGAAAAACCGGGAAGTAAAAAGTCTAATCAATAAAGAAAAACGAAAGTTGGGAAAGAGCGTGCATAGACGTTGAACAATACCTAGGGGTACTAGAAGTTCCGAAGCATGGAAAAAGATCAAAGCCTTAAAAACAAATACAAGAGAAAAAGAACATACATACCTATAATACACGAACAACAGTGGGAAATATACTATAAAGAACTCGTAACAGAAAAAAGACCTGAATATAAAACAGAGGAAACAACAACAGATAGAATCAACAATAAAGATAAAATAACCGTGAGCATAGAAGAAGTTAAGAATGCAATAAAATCAACAAAAAACAATAGAGCCGCAGGACCGGGAGGAATAGCACCCGAGCTGATAAAATACGGAACCGAAAAGTTATTTAAAATAATCAGAAACATGTTCCATAAAGCCATAAATGGAGAAGGTAGACCAAGTGAATGGACCGAGGCCTACATAACTTCTATCTACAAGAAAGGAGACAGAAAAAAGTGCGAGAATTATAGAGGCATAAGTGTGATAGCAACCTTTGGAAGAATATATGGGAGAGTAGTTAGAAATAAATTAGAGGAACAAATACAGGATAAAATTGGGGAAGACCAGGCTGGGTTTACAGCAGGCAGATCATGTATAGATCATATTTACACAATTCAACAACTTATTGAAAAGAAAAAGGCAAAAAATAGAGATATACACATGGCTTTTATAGATATCAAAAAAGCATACGACTCAGTACCAAGATCAGAACTCTGGAAGGCATTAGAACAAATAGGGATAAATAGGAATCTTGTGGAAGCAATAAAAGATCTATATAGACAAAATTCAATAACAATAAAAACTGGAAAAGATTAAGCACTAGCTTTAAGACAACAAAAGGACTGCTACAGGGATGCCCCATATCACCAACACTTTTCAAAATATACCTAGAAAACACATTAAAAACCTGGAAGAGAAGATGTGAAGGGATGGGAGTACCGGTAAGAAATGAACATTTATACACATTAAGCTTTGCGGACGACCAGGTGGTCATAGCCCAAGATGAAGAAGACTTAAGCTTTATGATAAGAAAACTACAGGAGACATACACAAAGGCAGGACTGGAAATTAATTTTAAAAGACAGAGTATTTAACCACGAAAGAAGAAGAAGTGAAAGAACTAGAAATAGATGAAAATCAAAGCATACAAGGGACAATTAAATTCAAGTACCTAGGTTTTGTTATATCAAAAACGCAACAACGGAAGAGGAAATAAAAAGCAAAATGGGACAAACAAGAACCTGTATTAGGCAGTTAAATTCACTACTCTGGGATAGACACATCACAAAAACTACAAAAAAGAATATATTACTCCATGGTACAAAGTATAATGACATATGGCGCCGAAAACTGGGTGATAAACAAAAGAAATAACGGAAGAATAAAAGCAACAGAAATGCAGTACTGGAGGAGATGCTGCGGAGTCACGATAATGGACAGAATAACCAACGAAGAGATCAGAAGAAGGATGGATATTGAAAAAGATGCAATACAACATATAGAAGAAAAAAGACTAGTATGGTATGGGCACGTCAGAAGAACAGGAAGAGATAGATGGATTGGAAAGATCACGGATTGGAGCCCAGTGGGAAGGAGAAAGAGAGGGAGACCTAGAAGATCATGGAGAGATGAGGTGGATCAAGCGATGGAAACCAGAGGACTGGAGGAGGGAGAGTGGGAAGATAGGGAGAGATGGAGAACCTGGTTGAGGGAAGGGAGGCAGCGCCAGCTGTAGCAACCTATATTATTATTATATATTGAAATGTAGTCAAACACATATTACGACACACGACAATGGAGACAACCATACGAACAACGGCGCTGAGGATTCGAAAAAATGTCAGTGCAGTTAGTTTTGCGTTGGCAGGCTTGCAGATTTTTGCAGTAGCTAAACGACAGGATTAACTTTAGCGGGTGATCGTTGTGTAGGAGATACTGCTGTATGGGCGAGAAGCAGTAGAGTTACGTGACTGGCAAGCGACAGTGATTTTGATGAAGCTGCTGTGAGATTTTTAGTCCTTTATGCCGTGGATTTGATATGCTACAGCAATGTTAGCTCGGAAAACGTTGCTAGTGGAGAAGTTTTAAGCTGGGCCAATGACGGCACTAATGGTATGGTAGGCTGGTGGATTTGGAGCCTCTGGATCTGCATGCTTTGGTAGAGAAAGCTTAGTTGTAGCTCGGAGGCCTCCATACGCGGCGGAGTGGAGACGATTGCAGCGATACGCGGCGGAGTGGAGACCATTGCAGCGGTGTTGCAATAGGTTCAACCGGCATCTGAGTTGTCCACTTTAGCCGAAATTACATCGGATATAAGACCTCTCTGTCTTCATAATTTGTTGCAGCCTTACCCTGAAGCTGAAAGAAATTTTCCGGATCTTTCTCTCGGCACCCCGTCTACGTTGACACCCTAGTGGACGTTTCTTTCCCTTGCAGCAAGCGGTGGAAGTGTATGCTGGTAATTTCCTGGTTTGCAAATTGTTCCACGTAAGTATTAAAGGATATGGTTGCGGCTGGCTCTACATCTTTGTTATGTAGTTAGGTAGCACTGGAATTAAGCCACACGTTCTAAGCCATCGTTTGCCATACCGCGAACATATGTACTTGATCGTATAAAAGTTTATCCCCACGATTTACTCTTAAAGTACTGTCCACTGAGTTAACGTTCTAACTATTACCTAAAAAAAAATATTTAAAGCAAACAATCAGGCAGTATTACGATATGTTTAGTATAAAGGACACGAATAGGAATAGAACACATGGTAAGCTAACCTAACATATGGCTAAATGCAAATGTGACTGTTTAATAAGGGTGTGGTAAACAATGATAAACCAAACAGCCAATACAACGACTAACTTGAGAATAATAAGTATATACAAATAAAGAGTAAAGATAGTAAAGCGGCATTGAATATGAGATGTTACAGTAATACAGCAAAGTACGAGTAAATTCGTTAAAATATTGCATTAAATAGATGGTGGATTGCAGTGAACGGTGACGCAAAATAATTAATGTATGTGGAGAGCTCAAATAGGCGGTGCACTAGGTCTCTATCTGCCTACCTGGGTAAGCCACCAGTCTCAGCGGACTCATTAAGAAAAGAAGACCTATCAGCTGTTGGCAGAATCTGTATAGCCTCCATTTAGCGCGCCAGTATATACCAATCCAATGGAAAAAAGTGGCGTAGTCCTGTCACGCAATGTGCCGCCTATAAGTCGGACCGGACAAGGTAACATACTATTTTAAATATAGTGAAGATCGTGTAGGTTTTATACCGCTCATATAGATTATGTGGAACATCCTCGTATAATTTTATATGTCCGTATGCTCAAAAGGTTATCAAGTCTACACTTACACATTCCTCAGTTATTAATTGAGTGTATCATACCAAATAACTGTTTACAGAACCGTTATGTACATGTTTGGTTTGAAATATCAATATATATTCTCGTGGATTTCGATTAGTTAATACTTTTTGAAGTTGCATTGTAGCTAACTTCCTTTTATAATTTATTGTTAACTATAATTTATTTATTCTTTTGTTAATTAACGATAGACAAGCTAGTGTCACGATTAACTGCTTAACGTTCTAATATAGGAGCCTCGCGAATAGTGTGACGGTTATCTCGAATTATGATGTTGCAGTTATTTGAGCTGAAGTTTTATTCCAGTTTTGCCGAAAGCTCTTACAACAAGAAATAGGCAACAGCCAATGTATGGGTGTTTTTTTATACTATTTTTTGTATTACATTAAGTGCATAGAATCTAAAGGATGGTGTCATGTGGTGACAAAAAAAATAAATATTAGGTATATATTATTTTCTTTGTTTAGGTGTGTTGTATGCGCACGTGCATGCTTGCGTGCGTGTGCGCGCGCGCGTCTGTGTATTTTCTATTTTCCTGGGTCATTTTAGGTGGTCCTCGTTGTTTTTATCTCAGAATATCAACTATAATGTTTTCAAATCCTTCAGGTAAGTTTTCATAAAGGAGGCCCTCCGTTGGTGGCCCAATTGGAGAAGTTTCGTATTGTGGTGGAAATTTCATTGGAGAAAATTTTGGTAGGCCCATTGGCGGCCCATAATGCAGTGTCGTCGGCAAGCTGCGCCAGGGATTCTCTGGGAACTACCACACTAGGAATGTTGAGCGCAAAGATAAGGTAGAATATTGCGGCTAAGGCAGAACCCTGAGGTGCGTATGCTTCTGGAGTGAAACTTCGAGGGTGGGATGAGTCTACTGGGACTCGTACCGTCCTATTTGTTAGATGCGACAGTAGGAGCTTCGTAAACTCGGGCTTGGATGCTGTGAACTAGATCTGAATATTAGACTTTGTCAAAGCTTGCTTTATGCTTAAGAACACGATGAGGTTACAATGGCGGTGGCAAAAGGCTTATAATGTATCGGTGAGGAATGTAATCAGTGGGCTTTGACATGTTCTGTTTGGTCGAAAACCGAACTGGCTATCAGGCCTTACGGCTTATTCTCATTTGGAACTCGGGTCTCGGGAAATTCGTAGTTTCGAAAATCCCCAAAATATTGCTACAAACGGTTTTTGAAAGATACATTGAACTACGGCTCATTCAGAGGAGTGAAGTCGGATTGTAGGTAAAGGGGGAATTATTAGGCCTTTTATTAGTTGTTAGAACTTGAGGTAGCCCGAGGATCACTTAGATTCGATTGGGGCATAGTTTTACGCTTGGTGAGTACATTTAAAGTGTGCCATAACGTAATTGTGTTTGTAAGTAGCATCCATCTTTCCTCGGTAAATTTGTTGCTTTTGCACAGGATTAGGACGTTTAATTGTTTATATTCGGTCTTAAGAGGGAGGTTCCACGATCTCAGAAATTCGCGATATACTTACTTCCTCCCATTGATCAAGGTGACAGTGTATTGTGGGAGAAGTTTACAGCAATTGATTTTTGGGGAATTGGGGTTTCAACTGCTTCCGTGATAACGAAAGTTAAGTAGGTGACCGCCCTCTCAACATTGTGGGGAGTGTGTATTTCGTATGCCGGAAGATTATTGGAGATGTATTCACTGAATACATTTCAATTGGCGTTCGGAAAATCTTTTCGGATGATGTATAAAGAAGGAGGAAGAGGGTCAAGGGACGCTTTTAACAAGAACTGGACAGTGGTCTGGAGTGACGGTTTCACCCAAGTGACAGTATGTCGCCACATGCTGAATTAGTAACCTGGTGCGTATAATGTGATCAATTATAGAGGAATCTAGATGGCTAATAAAGGTTGGACCGGTGTTCATTGTACGTCACAGAAGCAAGGTGTGAATGTGGGCGCAAAGTTGGATACCGTTTCTATTAGCTGTTTTGTCTCCAAAATGTGAATGGCGGGCATAATGTTCTAGAAGGATTGCATTGAAGATACCGGAGACGTGATCCAGCAGGTTATTGGAAATGTCTTCATCGGGATGGATTGTAGTAATTAAAGCGGGTAACCGGAAGGGCAAAGTGCACCGTTGCAACACATTCAAGATACATCTATGGATGGTTTACAAGCGTCAGAACTTTCTTCTCCGTAATCTTCATATTGCGCCTTTTAAAATACGTAATGATGGTATAGATTAATGGACTAGCATTACACAAAACGTCTGAGTGTAGCATTACATTAATAGCTTGTTTGTGTAATTGCATAACGTTATTTGTTTTACACCATAAAAGGCGTACAAAGACAACAGCACTAGATGAAGAAGACATTATACTATTATCAACAACCATAGAATCATCGCCTGAAGCACAAATCAAAACTATAACGAAGACAGACGGTACCATTATATCCAGGATTCCCATACACCACATACAAATCAAAAACCTAAAAGAAGACGAAGGATAAATATTGACCACGTTCTCTAAAGCCATACTAATGTTTGACTGATTTCTTTTAATTATATTTAAATGTGTTCGATCCAAACATGGGAATTAGTTGATTAAACCAAAGTAAATGCGAGAATACGTATACTAATAATATTTGGTATGTTTAAGAGTACGGATTCAGCCGATATGACCGACACAAAAAACTGCTAGGTCAGAAAGAAGGATACCAGGAAGAATACACATGAGTGTACCAGGGGTGCGCCATGTTATCACTTTCCCAAAAACATAAAATTCTGTCCATACCAATAGTGAAAAAAATTCCTAAAAAAAACTTTTGGGAGCATCGTGCTTTCCGTGGTGATACTCTTCGCCGTAACCTCCCAACTCCTTCAAAGAAAATTTATATTTGTAACATTTGAGGAGCCTTAAAGAAAAGTACAATGTAAATCGAGGGCGTATGAAGTAACCGAAATTTACATTTAATTTAGATTTTGCCTACTTCAACCCCCAAATGGTCACCTATTAAACCCCATGGTACAACAATACAGACAAGGACGTAACATTAGGTTTTGCCTTAGGTAAAATTTTTATGTATATTTAGACAAACTTTACTATAAAATGATGAATGTGGAGTAAAATGCATTAAGTAACATTATGTACGTCACAACTTATCGAATACTTTACCAATTATCTCATGTGGATAGATGTAACACTCTAATCAGAAGGCGGTATAATTATTCTAATTTTGCAAATTGGAATCTGAAACATTGGATGGGTAATATATGATAAAAGAAAAATTGAGTAAAGCTTAATTGCTTTCCATCTTTGCTATCATGTAACGATTTAGACTCTAAGTTTTATGTTTCCAGAGACAAATTGAGTAAAACCACACTTTTTCTTGTTTTTAAGCGAAAAATTATAATACATCCTGGATGGGTAAGCAAACTAAGAGCATTTACTACTCAATATTCAAATTGATATTCGGTTACGATACCGCAAACACAAAATATAAAAGCTTTTATCAGAAAACGCCTTTTATCAGTGTCAAATCCAATGCACGCCAAAAATATTTCAGAATTCATAAACCAAAGAGCTTTTTTTCTCCATTTAAGCATTAAGTAATGTAAAGCGAATGAAAATCCAACGTTTTAAGATTACCACAGCAATTTTTTTTCTTTTTTTACGAATGAACGCTGATCAAATATCTCGTCAATTTATATATTATGCTATTAAAACTTTGCAGAACTGCATTAACTGGTATGAATGCATCTTCTTTTAAATTAATTAGAGCTTTCTGCATTCATTCGTAGTCATTTTTAGTTGTTTTTCTTGTGTTATAATCGAGCATTTGTAAATACGATCAAAAGGTTTTAATGAATAAAACAAGTTTTACACAATTTTCACATCACAAAACTTTCTACTCCAGTAGAATAATTGATACCTCTAATTAAGATTGTAATTAGCCACTTGTGTACTGGGTTTTATTGAGCAGTAAACGTTATAACTGCTCTTTTTGTAGCGAGTTTCTCCTTCGTGAATAGCTGCTAATGATTGCAGTTTCAGCAATTCACAATACTGTGTACACATTTTACCCCTTGCGATAATCAGTTAAAGCTAAAGGGTAAAATGTGCGTTTATCTTAAGAAAAATTTACAAGGCAGCTCTAACATTGCAAATGTTTTGTCGCATATAACTAACTTCCAAATAATTTATTATGAAATTAAGAAAAAATGACTTACCAAGTGATTACAGCTGACTTCATCGCCCATATGGCGAGATGTGTCTGTAACAAAAACGAAGCTTTAATTGGACAGTAATACGCGTTGTCTAGTAAAGAAGATAACTTAACCATTTAATTATGGTCGATTCATATGTTTATTAGTGAATGCAAATGTGACATTATACATTATCGGTTGATCGAAGTCAAATCCTCTATCATACCTAAAATTTAGAGTATGGGACTTAAATAAAGGATAGTGCGTGCAATAGATTATCTATGTTGATTTTGATGCAGTGAAATAAAGATATAGTTCGAATTCTATTTTAAAATTTGAAATCTGAACTTACAAGTTAAATCCTTTCTGTTTAAAACCTTATGCTTTTTTTGCACTTTGCGTAATTGGATAAACGGGTTACCACTTGACCAAGATTACAGCTTGCCAATATGGGGAAAATGACAAAATTGACCAACTTTGATTTAGTTATTTCCATTTTTCTAATTTTTTTATATTTTAGAAATGACCTAAATGCATGCAATGTCAGTAGATCGCACTAATAATTAACACAACCTACATTATAACAAATCTTTTATATGCACTTTTTACTACAAATCAAGCCAATCTGGAAATATTTTTATCATAAATGATTTTGGGGAGGCTAAGACCAATTCGACTGAAGAAACAACAAATTTCTTCCACGGACTATCTTTGATGGTGTTACAATAACCACAACTTGCCCAAAAGAGATAATTTGCACGTCCTCCACTGGAGGAGATATAAAACATTCTCCAACTTGGTTTGATCTTCTCAGAAACTTTGCAGTTATTTTGCAGCTGACTTCAAGTACTTTCCCAATGAATTTTTGTTCAGTACATTTGTTACTTGCAGCATTATACATGAACGTGGTCACAACTAAGAAACCAACATGTTTTTTATTCTTTTATTCATTAGTCTATCATTTCCATGTCTTCATTTTCTTTTTCATCAAGCCTAACTCAATTATTTCTTCATCACTTTAACTCCAAAACTTGGAGCCCTCAGATTCATCATGAAGTGAAGAGCTTCTGAATCTTTTGTGCTTCAGTTTTTTTCGTTTTTGTGCTTTCTACAACATTAGGGTTTTTATCGTCGTGTCATGATACCTTTTTCTGTTGCTTAAATCCTACTTTATTCTTGTCAGCTTCCCTTAATCGAGTCAAAACTTCATTGGTTGTTAAAACCTCACCATACTGTTGCTGCTTTAATCGTGTAATTGGCTTCTGTTCGACTTGACATGTATTTCCTACACTCTTATTATGCATTATTGCTGCTGCATGTACGTTAGGAACGCTGCATCTGTTAGGATGTTCAGATATAGGAGCATCTTTTTTTTTATAATTGTCGACTTGAACAGGCTAAATTTGGCCTATCGTGCTAAAGCACTCAGGAACACTTAGGAGGATGGATAGAGGAATAATCAATTGCCAATAGATGCCTATGAACAGCTGCGTTAAATTTTCTCATATCAAGCAGGAACTAGGGAGATCATTCCAGAGCTTAAAAGTCGTGTAGAAAAATGTGGATTGCCCCCATTTGCTACGACAAGTGGAGATTTGTACTGCATACTGATGATGTGAATCAGCGAACCGAGTGTTTTTCGCAAAGATAGCCCGAGAAGGTATCAAAGAATATAATTCAGCAGCACAATAGCTGTTGTAATAACGATAATACAAAGAAAGAACTGAAACCATCCTTCTATTCTCAAGGGACTGTATGTCAGAAATTAAGGACGGGTCATTTATAAGCATAATCGCTCTCTTTTGAATACGATCAACGATATCGAGAGGGTATTGGGGAGCACTAACCCAGAGGTGAGAATTATATTCCAGATGAGGCTGAATTTTGGCCTTATACAGCAGGAGTTGTTAAGAGGTAAAGTACTGCTTAGATCTGTACAAAAAGCCTATTTTACAAGCAGCTGTTTTGGTAGCTGGCAGAAGATGATCAACCCATGAGAGATTTGAAGATACAGAAATGATCGATCTTTTTTTGGCGGACACAAGACAACACTGAGTTTTGTTAGCATTAAATTTAACTAGATTATAGTTTCCTCATTCGAGAATACGTTGAATGTCTTTGTTGATTGAATTTGCCATTTCAGCTTTTATTTCTCGATTTGAGATAGAAGGTGGATTATTACTATGAGTAGACTGAGATGAACTACTGTGAATAGTGCTATCGTCAGCAAAGCAATGGACGGGGTTAGTTGTTGAAGAAATAAGGTCATTTATGTGCAGCAGAAAAAGTGTAGGCGCTATAACGGATGCCTGTGGTACGCCCGCGTTAATGCTAACTTCTTTTGAAAAAAAGCCATCAACTACGACACGTATTCGTCTTTTATCAAGGAAACTACGAACCCAGTTGATGATCGTATCATTTAACCCAAACTAGGTGAGTTTGGCAAGTAAACACTTATGCCAAACTTGGTCAAATGCCTTTATGATATCTAAAGCGACTACAACTGTTTCATCGGACTGATCTTCTGTATTGTTCCAAACTTGGGTCACATATGAAAGAAGATCACCTGTTGAACCACTTTCCCTAAACCCATATTGGTGGTCACTAAGGAGTTAGTTTCAAGGAATGTAAGCAGTTGCTGATTGATGGCTTTTTCCATGATTTTAGACAAAATGGAAGTGATGGCAATTGGTCGTTAGTTTGAGGGATCGGTATTATCGCCTTTTTTGGGAATAGGTTGAACATTTGCTAACTTCCATGATCAAGGGAATTCCCCAGAAGACGTAGAGATCGTATAGAGCTTAGATAGGACTGGTACTAGTCCGGGAGAACATTTATTTAAGACAATCGCTGGGATACCGTCTGGGCCAGTCGCCTTATTGAGATCAAGCCTACTAATGATCGATTCCAAGAGCTTGTACCGAAAATGAATTGGTTTCATAGCGTCTAGGGGCACATCTTTTCCAGAATCATTGAGACACGAGTTTGATGCAAACAAATCCACAAAAACATTGGCTTTGTCTACAGAATCAGCAACTACCGATCCGTCAATAGATGTCAGGGGGGGAAATGAAGATGTTCCAAAGTTTTTACTAATGGCTTTAGCTAAAGACCAAAATTTACGACTGTCTAAAGGAGGTGTAGCTAGTTCATTGCATTTTCGTTGTTCGAACAACTTTTTAGTTTTAGTGATGACACTTTTGCAGATATTTCTAGCACCAACGTATTCTACATGACTGTCGACCGATTTATTAGATTTCCATTTAATATAATATCTATTTTTTAAAGATATTGCATCGCGCAAGCCTTATTGAACCAGGGTTGGTCTTAAAACTTCCTCAGGATGCATAGGCCCAGTAGAATTGACTGTAGAAGCTTCTGCTATCCCTTCCACGGTACTAACATTTTCCATGGATGGAGCTGATACTGACGGTTGCACTGGCGGATGAATGTTTTCGGCCTTCCTTCTGTTGTATGCTGCAAAGTCTCTTACTGCGAAAGCTGTTACAGGGAATCGGTTACAATTCACAGGAAAGATCCCTGTTGATTCAAATCCTGATGTGACATTTTCGCTTGTGATTGGCTCACTCCAAATTGGTGCCAAGAGTTCAACACACGTTTTCTTTTGCACACGACCTGTTCCAACACCGAGATTTACCCTACCAAATGCAACCAACTTCCGATCCCAGGATTGTTTCAATGGGCCAAAAACACATTTGTCTAAACGCTGCATCGCATCGGTCTGATGACTTGGAAATTTCATGAGTTGGATGTTTGCTTTAATTGCTGCTCCAATTATACGTCCATCATAAAGAAGAAGAAGTTTGATCTGGCAATCCATGATCGAAGCTTTGTTGGGTGATGTGCTCAATAAAAACGGTTGTGAACCAATTATAAAATAGAGGTTCCTCCATCAAGCTCTTGCGAGATGCACCATAGATGGTATCAGGATAAGCAGATGTAGACGTCCAGCGAGCTTGGACGGCGGCACACTAAAATACAATAAATGGAGGCATTTTTTACCATCTGCAGGGACACAAACCAAAACTGATGTGAATCAGGGCACCATTCTTCACTACTATAGCTCGTACCCTAGATGGACCTGAATTGAAACCAGTTTCACCAGCATTAAATATAAATGATGATGGGATTTTATGTGATGCAACTACATGCTAAAGTTTATCATAAAAATCACATATGTCATCGGGTTTTCTAGCTGCTTTCGTAGCTTGATGTAAGTGTTTCGGGTTTTTTAAGGCTGAGATTAGGGTGGCGACTCATAAATGCAATGTACAAATCCTGGTCGGGTTTATAGTCTTTAATGGGTATGTGAAATCCATTAGCTTTCACATAATTTTGAATCAAGGATAGCCAGTTCTAGCTCATTCAATAAGGTATTCAACAGTTTTATTTTCCTTTCTCTTTTATAAGTACGCGACATCTAAAAATTAAAAATACTAATATATGTAAGCTTACCTATTGAACCTCTATATGATGGGGTAAAAGAAAATAATATTCCCAATTCCCCAAAGTCAAATATCCATTTATCCCAAACAGGATAAAACCTGGGGTAAATAAAAACGGCTTCTTGCTCTTACTGGAGTAGGTTGACTGGAATATTCTAACATCTATTCCTTTACCATACTTTAGCTCAATAATAACCTTGATCTGGTTAGTTGAACCAATATGACAGGCAGCAATAAAATACGACGTCAGAGGTAGCGGAAATGTGTCATAAATATTACAATAAATATTATAAATGATTGTAGACAGTGTTTCCATTTACCCCATATTTCCAATTAATATATATATATATATATATATATATATATATATATATATATATATATATATATATATATATATATATACATTCGGATGAATGTGATGCGGATTTATTAGCCCTTCTGTCCGATGTTCAATTGACGTACGAGGGAGGCTTTGTGGTGAGCAGTTTACTATCCCTATCGTAAAAGACATCCCAGGACGTGTGGAAATCAACTTCAATGAGAAGGTCAATGAGAATGACGATTATGGGGATGACGAAGATTTGCCTCTAGCAGCATTGATTGAGAAAGGAGGCAGTTCCCTCTGCTAAGAGAGGACGCAAGTAGGTTGTGACAACTGGATGGGAAAATATATTACCAGAGTATCAATGGACTGCAATAGAGGTTGAACCACATCAAATACTGAAATTACCACTAAGCTGAAGGTGAGTGCACCAGTCAATATTTTTGACGAATTTTTCAAAATGGCCGTTTATGATATGATGGTGGAAGAAACAATTGGAGACGCTCACCAAAAAAACAAGCATATGTTCCAAGTGACCCCAGAAGAAATCAAAATTTTCATTGGCGTCCAGATATTCTCTGATTACCACACGCTACCCAGCGAATGGGATTAGTGGTCTGATGCGGAGGATTTAGGAACACCTAGGGTTCTCAATGCTATGAGTCGCTATACGTATTTAGAAATAAAATCTCTCCTACATTTCCAAGATAACACAAAATACAACGAAAATAACAGAGATAAGGCCTTTAAAATTAGCCCATTGATACACATGGTAAGTTTGAATTTCTGTAAATGGGGAATATTTCAGTCAAGCATCACTCTTTAACACAGTTTATAAGAGCGAAACCCATTAGGTCGGCTACAATTTTTGGGATATGTGCGCAACTGACGGGTACTGCTTCAACTACTCGTTGTACTATGGAAAGGATGCTAGAGTGGTGACACAAATGTTATCTGTTGTGAAAGAGATTAAAGATTATTGCGTTTACTTTAACTTTTTCACTAGTCATAAAATTTTTTGCAAACTAAGAGAATTAGGATTTCGAGAAACAGGTACTGTTAGGGAAAACCATATAAAAAAATGACCACTTAGTCCAGCCAAGGAATTTGAAAGGTTTCCTTTCGATTTAAAAAATAATACTGCCAACTAATTTTGATGGAATTGAGCCTTTACCATCTGGTTCCTCAACCAAACGTAATAAACAATTACAATAGATGTATGGTGTAGATCAACATGATTCGCTGCTAGAAAAGTGTAGTGCCGCAGTGCGTAGAAAAAAGTGGTATTGGTGTTTATTCGTATTGTGGATATGGCAGTTTTCTTTTATATCGAAAAATCCATGTCCCAAAACACATTTCTCTAAAAGATTTCAGAAGTATTACTGTACAGTATCTAAAATTGGAACATGGAAAACGAATCTTACAGGGCAGATCGTTTAGTTTACCTTAGACATCACGGTCAAATGACGGCGTCAGATTCGACGAAAAATTACATTTTCTTCAACAACAACGCTGCGAGTACCCAAGTTGTTCGGAAAAACCAATAACATTTTGCAGCAAGTGCAATATTACATTATGTACCAAGTGCTTCCCAAAGTACCATCACAAATCTACGTAAAAATTTGTATTATTTTTACATTTCATCATATATTTACCGATATTAGGATACATTGTAACGTATTCATCAATAGCTAACACTCTAGGACAGATTTTTGCTAAGTAACACTATTTATAAAGTTTTTATTCATAATCTGAGCACATATCCTCCCAGCATCCTGTTCATAGGGCGTCATTTTTGAAAAAGCTGATTAATTTAAAAACTTTCAACGCAACTATACAGTTTCAATGATACAAGGCCAAACTTAAAGGGGCACTTCCTCTCAAAATGACCTTTCGTTTAAAAGATATAGGGTGCCAAGGTTCAAAGAGATGTTACAGTTTTTGATTATAACTCGTGTAAATTTAAACCTATTTTGATAAAGAAAGTATGAACAATAAACGAACAAAGATCTTTAATTGGCTATTTCAGGTTCTGTAGATGTCTTCCAGTGGCGTAGATATTCAGGGTTGGCCCACTTTTTCCCTCCCTATCTTTTACGCCATTGAATTTTTTTCAAATCTGAAAGCCTTTTTTAATTTTAAATTTAATTTAGAAAATAAATGTCTCTTGAAAGATTTTGAACTACCTCTTTAAGTTTGGCCCCATATCACTGAAGCACCATGTATTTAGAAAGACCTGACAAACATATATTACAATTTTCATAAAATCTAACAACAAAAATTACTTGGGTGTTAATGGGTAAATGAAACTTCAGTTACAAACTAAAATTTTGAAGCTAGTAACTTACGTTAGTACAGCAACTAAAGCACTACTCTTGTTTATGTCAAAAATATTGTACATTTCAGAAGACTAAGTAATAAACGGTGACTATCGAAATTTTCATATGATACCTAAGCTATTAGGAGTTTCTCAAGTGGCCGTACACAATGTAACTTACACCCAGTACCTTTGCATTAATACCGAAAGGCATAGTTTTCCTTTTAATTAGGATAGGTGTAGTTTTACACATTAAACCCTGCTAATTCAAGAGAAAAATTAATTTATCTTAATTTTACTTATCTTATAACCTCGCATATTCTAAGTAAGTGCATCACGCCACGATTTTTAAGGCGGGAAGCATTTGTACCCCATACCACCCTAACCATGGGCTCCTTAATATTGAGTCTCCGATATTCTGAGCTCGGTAAGGGCTGTTGGTCACACTTTTCTTATCCCTAATATGTTTTCATCCTGTTATTTCTATCGCCATCACTGTCTTCTTATTGCATTGGAAGTCCAAAATTACAAAAAAAAGATGGCTATGGTCTCTAGGGTAATAAATTCTGGACGTAAAATCCTGCCTCGTTTGGATGTCCATGAGAACCCAAACACCTGGGTCATAGAAAGCAGTCACTTTCTGATCCATTATTGCGGGGTATCAGGTCTGATCTTAATGCCGTTCACTAACAACTTAAACAATTACAAGCTGACATTTTGTTTCTATCTGGAAGCTCCGATTCACCTGACTTGTAATTTCCCCAACACTTCACTCTACATTTCGCTACAAACAAGAAGTGTCTGCCTATTTCAAGAACAACTTCGCTTGCAAGAGGATTTCCTCTTTAGTGAATAGAAAATTCGACATGATCTGGTGTAAACATTCTAGTCCTAAATTTGTAAAATTCTACAGTTGTAAAATGAAATTATCTTGTGCTGATGGAATATTCTTGAACAATAAATTTTATGTTAATACATTGGTGCTAGATTCTGGAAAAGATGCGCCACTAGTCACCCTTTCCTTATACACTATAAAACCTATTGATTTTCGTTACAAGTTCCTAGAATCGATCGTATTTAGGCTTGATCTTAATAGGGCGACAAGCGCAGACGGTATTCCATCTATTGTCCTAAAGAAGTGCTCCCCGGAACTAATAGTAGTCCTATTTAAGCTCTGCTCAATCTCTGTGTCTTCTGGGAAACTTCCTTCATCATGGAAGTTGAAAAATTTTCAACCTATTCCCAAAAAAGGCGATCAAACCGATCCCTCCAACTACCGACCAAATTCCATCAGTTCCATTCTTTCTAAAGCCATGGAATCAGCAACTGGTCATTTTCCTCCAAATAAACTCTTTAGTGTTCACTAATATGGATTTAGAGCAGAATCTTTTAACGGGCGACCTTTCGAATATGATCCAAGCATGGAACGATACATTAGAACAATCCGGTGAATCAGCTGTAGTCGCTTAAGATATCTCAAAAGCATTTGACCAAGTTTGGCATGCGCTTACTTGCCAAACTCACCTCATGTGGGTTAAACGAAACACTCCTCAATTGGGTTTCTAAACGAATAAGCGTAGTAGTAGATTGCTTCTTTTTAAAAAGATCTGGCGTTAACGTGACCGTTCCTACACTTTTCCTGCTATACATAAATGATCTTATTTCTTCAACGACTACCCCGGTCCATTGCTTTGCGAATGACAGCACTCTCATTGTAGATGATTTCAGTCTACCCATAATGGTAATTCACCTGTTATTTTAAATTGAGAACGTAAAGCTAAAATGTAAATTTCAATTAACAAAGGGATGCAAGGTATCCTTGAATGAAGAAGTAATAGTCTAGTTAAATTTAATGTTAATAAAACTCTGTGTTGTCTTGTGCCTGCCAAAAATATCATTGATTTACGTATAGATCTAAGTACTTTACCTAGGGACAACTCTATCTGCTTTATAAGTCACAAGTTCTACCTCATTTAGAATATAATTCTCGCCTCCGGGTTGGAGCTCGCCAATCCGCTCCCGGCTTATAAATAACCTGTCTTTAGCATCTGACATACAGTTCTTTGAGCATAGAGGAATCTTTTCAGTTCTTTCCTTATCGGTATTGCAATGCCTGTTGCGCTGCTGAACTTTACTTTTTAATACCATCTAGGGCCATCTTTCCTAGTAGTAACTTGTCGTACCAAACGGTGGCAATCCACATTCCTCTACGTGGCTTCTTAACTCTGGAATGATCTCCTTCGTTCATGTTTTCCTTTAGCTTATGATATGACAACATTCTAAGGTAGCTGTTCATAACTATCTCTTGGAAATTCAGTATCCCCCATCCATCCTCCTAAGTGATCCTCAATACTTTGACACGCTAGAACAAACTTTGCCTGTTCAGGGGCACAATTATTATTAAAAAAATTTGAACGTATGAATTAGCCAATGTACTGCATTCATTTGTGAGTACGGTTAAAAATAACTAATTTTGTACTTACTCCAATGTCGAGTTTATGAAAAGAAGTGACATGGATGTGTTAGGATGGCTAGACAGTAACAAAAGTAACAATTATAATAGGCGGTAGTCGGTAAATAAGAATCAACATTTTTAGGTACATCATCATGGTTCCCTTGAAGAAAATCGTTCACTAAACAAACTCCTTAGATAACCTCGAGGTAGGAAACACCGACGTGAGAAATGTCAAATATGCTATATTACAATATATAAGAAACTAGAAAATTTTATAAATATATAAGGGTACCTATTGAACTGTAAGCGTGTCTCACACGCCACACAATTAATAACTTCCATCTGAAAAAAGACAATTTATTGACCGAAAGATATTTATGTCGACAAACGGTAGGGGTATGTCTTCATATCTATGAGGGTGCCTTCTAGTCGGACTGAGGCAACTCGGTTTAGGATGCGCTTGTGTAGCGGTGTGCAAGATGTTTTAAGAGCTCAACATGGTTGTTGTTGAAAGTAATCCTGTTATTATAATTAGTTCGGACAGAAGACGGTTTAGAGGTGTTTGATGCAAAGGTCACAATTTTTTCCTAAACAGTTTACCATGGTTTACTTACAATTCCAATTTATGATTTTGAAAGTTCACGCTGGCGAATCGAGTCATACCGTGTCACTGTCTAGAGATGTACTAAAAGTCGACCTTCTCAGCCTTTTTTTAGCGTACACGGTAATCTCGCATAGTCGAACTCCTTGTTACCATTAATAAATGTTTGTACATGTTTATTTTTTTAATAATGTTCTTAATTATTTAAAATTTCCGTAACATTTATTAATAATTAGACATACATACTAATTATATTATGATTATTGAAATTACACTAAATCCTTCCTCTATTAATCGCATAATTATGCTTTTACATCCCTGACTTACTTAAAAAACTCTCAATTGAGATATGCTTTTACTCTCGCTCCCACTGTAACACCTACTCTCACCCCCACCCTTATTTTCACATTTACTTTTGCTGTCCTCTTCATTCTCGCTCTCGCCCTCCCTCATACTCTTACTATTAGTCACACTTACTCTCACTGTGTCTCTCAAGATCGCCCTTACTCTCACTTTTACTATTATTGTTACTATTACTATTTCTGTCTCGCACTTCTACTTCCAATCTTATTTTTACTTTTCCTTTTTCTCTCGATTTTGCTCTCACTCTCACTCTTACTATCACTTACACTAACCCTCACTTGCAATCTCGCGAGTTTAATAGATTTGTTCTCTATGTCCCCCTTTAGCTTACATGGCAATTTCACGTAACATAACCAGTCTTCAAGTTTGGGGATTCTTGACATTCTTTCGGGATATCTCGTTTTAGGTGTACGGCTATTCTCACTATGGCCTTTACTCCTATTCTTACTCCTACCTTAATTCTCACTTTCACTCCCACCTTCACTCTCACCTTCACTCGCACTACCATTCTTACTCTCACTCATACCCTCGACCTCATTTTTACTATTACCGTTACTTCCATGACCACTCTTACTTTTAATTTCACTGTCACCCTCATTCTCATTTTCACTCTCATTCTCATTCGCTTATTAGATATTTTCTGAAACGTGTATTTGTTAGCCCCTCTTGACCCACATGGCAATTTCACATAACTTTGGGGATGACTTTTTTGATGATATCTCATTTTAATTTTACTGATACCCTACTCTCGCTGTCTTACTCTAAAACTCACTCAAACTCTCACCGTCACTGTCACTGTCACTATCACCGACATCCTCATCCTCAGTATCACTCTCACACTCTCACTCTCACTTTTACATTTTTACTTTCAAACACAATCCGACAAGATTGGTGGTTTATCTAGTGATGCAAATTCCGTAAAAAGTTAGCAAAACCCTATTCGGATTGCTATGTAGTGTTACAGACAGTGTCACTCATAGATTCCGGAAGTGTTTATAAAATACATCAACTACTTCTCATTTATTGTAAGTTTGTCTACCTTTGATGATTTTCTAAATTTCTTCAGTAAGTCACGCTTTGTGCGTGGCATAATTGGTGTAACCATTGTAAGTAAAAATGTCAGAATTTTATATTCTGGAGTATTGAATTTATTATGAAAATAAATTTAGAAATATTTCATTTTGCATAATACGAATTCTATTAAATTAACAACAGCATTTAAATACAGAATCGATTTAATTGATTTGTAAATATTAAATTATCACTACCGCTTAATGATTTAGTAATTATTAAAGCAAATTAGTAAAATATAACATTTATATAAACTTGTGTAATGTATTACTTTCTGAAGCGAACGTTTGAAAAGCAACATAATTTTTAAAAGGATTTATTAACATGAGGGTAAATTGAAAAACAGAGCAAAATGTATTTGGCTAAACGTATTCTTATATGAAGATTTTATGATGAAGGAGAAGGAAGGGCCACGTGTTTTATTCTCCCCTCAAGGGGGAAGGCGGGCTACTTGAGCTTTCAGCTCCTTCAGTGAAAATCATGAATTTCCAACGTACATACATAAGTATGTATGCATAGGTGCGGTCAGGACAGGATCGGAAGGAACGGGGTTGGGGTTCTGAGGGGGATTTGTCTAAATAGCCGCACATGGTGTACGTATAAGTGATCATGCTGATATGTGTGTATTGCGTATGCGCAGTGATCATGCTGCTGTATGTGTATGAGGAAAGCTCCCTGAGAAAACTGCATACAAGGTAAACGGTAACGGGAATTGAACCCAATGCTTCCCGAACGCTAAGCAGGCCGTGTTACTACAACTCCAATAGCTCGTTAGATTTTATAAGGTATAACGATTAGCACAAAGATTATAAAATGTTCCAACGGAATTCGAAATAATCAGTACCTACGCTACCATGGCAAATAAAAGTCAAGCTGTGCTAAGTGAGCATGGAGAAATAACATTTACAAAAAATGCAGTGATATCACCAGCCCCTCAATACGAGTTGTAAGCTGAATAAAGGTGACTTTTAGGTCAAGTAACGCAAACTATCGCTTTCGACGTTGTTCAATTAAACAGATGAACAATGTTTAAGACATACTGTATGTGGCGAAATTCTACCCATATACCGACCACACTCGTGGACCACATAGTTTAGCCATTACTCTTCGAGGAAGTTTGACTGAAATGATAACATGTACGCTTAAGAAACATCCTTTATGAATCATCATCGCAATTATTCAATTTGCTGTAACTTTAGTAAAATTAGTGTTTGAATATAGGCATTGGGCAAAATTTCACACAAAAGTTGACAAAAACCCATGGGTCACAAAATTTAGCGCTTAGTCTGTAACAACCCATTTTGAGTTGTATTAAAATATAACGTAATTTATGTTCTTCGTTCATTTAGTTGTAAATATAAGAAAAAAGTTTTTAATTATTGAATTATAACTATGTGTTAGGCAACTCAATTTGCATTTTGGTGTAACTTAAGTGTATATCTTTTTAGGGGTTTATAGTTCTACATTGTTGACTTAATCCTTTGCGCAAATTTTTTCGCGCACCTCTATATCACCAGATATTCAAAGCGTCCATTTTTTCACTTCTTGATGATGTGTTGCTTAGGAAGCCTTTTTTCGGTTTTCACCTAAATTTTGTGAAAAGTGTCATTGATTTAATGGTAAGAAATATTTAACTGGTTTTATATTAAAATTAAAACATTTGCTCTTTGCAGGAACTTTGATTGACACTTTGGTTTATGCAATTTTGCATTCAATGCAGATCTAAATTTTTATCACAATTTTTTTTTTCGAACCTTCGAGAGAATGACATATAGATTGGATTGGATTCAAAATTTCATGAAGAAAAATTTATAAGAAGTAAAATTCTAGTTTGGTGGTTTACAACGTAAAGCATTGTTATTTCGAGATATTGCGCAATATTGGTGCAAAGATGACTTCACCTTTGGTTTACATTTCCATAATCGTTTAGATACCAAAGGTTATTATTATTATTATTATTATTATTGCCATTTATTGAACACTAAATGAAGTTATTTACAAAACAGAGTTAAACTTAAAATTAGTGCACAAAAGGTCGAAGTTCAGTCTTGCCAAATGTGAAGACATTTGGCGACTGTTCTGCCACTTAAACCTAACAATAAAATTGTCATTACTGTCTGCTCATTAGGAGTTGGCGGAGACGAATTTTAAATTTATTAAATGGTAATAATTTTATTCTTTCAGGTATAGAATTATAATTTATCGCTATATTATAGGAGAAAGATCTTTTAAACATTTGTGATTTATGAGTAGGAATTAGAAGTAGATTTTTGTTTCTTAAATTGAAGTTGTGAATTTCTGATGAAAATTCGATTTTATTGTACAGATACGAGGTAGTTCTGGTATTAATTATTTTGTGGTATAAGCAAGTTGAATGCAAAACTTTTCTGTTGCCCATGTTAAGCCAGTCTATTTCATGGAGCTTGTAGTGGATTGACTCATGTTTTTTTATGCCAAAAATAAACCTGAGGCAACAGTTTTGTATGCGTTGTATTCTTTTAGAGTCCAAACTATCAATACAAGGTCCATACACAGCATCACAAAAATTAAATTGGGACAGAACTAGTGTGTCACACAGTAGTGCTCTTGTGCCACGATTCAAAAGTTTACGTTTATTATAGAGTACTTTTAAGTTTATAACAGCTTCTTTAATGCAGTTGGATATATGTTTCTTAAATCTAAGCTTAGAATCAATTACTAATCCAAGATTTCCACCCGTGTCAGAGATTGTAATATCCACGTCTTTGATTCGAATAACGACCTTATTTTTTAGAGTAAAAGTACCGTTTTATTTGCATTAATTTTTAAATTGTGACACTCCGAGTATTTAACGAGGCAATTACTTCATGATTTATCAAACAGATGGCCGAGATAACGTCATTTTCAGAAAAACTATACTGTATTTGGGTATCATCAGCGTATAAGTTATAACGGCAAAATTTTAAACAACTACCGAGATTACACGTATAAATAGTATACAGTAGGGGACCCAGTATTGATCCCTGGGGAACACCTGCATTAATGTCAAGCAATGACGATGCTTGATTGTTTGACATAACTCTTTGTTTGCGATTCGAAAGATAATTCTGTAGCAAAGTGATAGCAGCATTATCGAATCCAACGAAGTGTAAAACAGCTAGGAGAGTTTCATGACATATTGTGTCAAATGCTTTCGAGTAATCTAACATTATTAGTACAGTTAACATATTATTATCAGTTGCGGTAAAGATGTCGTCCGTGACATTTAAGAGCGCAGTCCCACAACTGTACCCGGGTCTGAATCCGGACTGAACACTAGGAAGGATTTTGTATTCAAAAAGTTGATTGTAAATTTATTGAGCCATCACTTTTTCGAATACTTTCGATAAAACGGGTAAAACACTGATAGGACGTAAATCTTTAAAAGTCTCAGGACGATTGTTTTTAGGTATAGGGATTACATGAGCACCTTTCCATAAATCAGGACATACATTATTAGAGAGACAGAAGTTAATTATATAAGTAATAACAGGTAACACAACTGGACAGCACAATTCCAGCATTTTAACACTTATACCGTCGCAACCAGTAGCATTTGTTTTTATACTAATTATATGTTTTAAAATTATGGATTCTGGTACTGAACAAAAGTTAAATTTGGAGGTAAAATTGTGCATAAGATTGTTACTATAAAATTTTACAAGCTCAGTATCACTGTTGGTTATTAAAAAGTTTGTGTACAAAGATTTTTCGAACAGGTATTTATATCCATAATTTAGTAATATAAGGCTAATTTTAAGATATATTTTATATAACCCTAAATTTAACTGTTAATAAACATAGTCTGTATATTTTTTTATTTTTTACATTTTGGTAAATTTTTATTGTAAGCCTCGGTTTAGTTATTCCGAGCATAATTAAAAAATAACTGGGCGTCCGAGATCATTTTTATTAGTGTTACATTGCAGTTTTTTTTCTATTGATGTTAAGTGGAAATAACAGCATAAATTGTGGTAATTAAGCAAAACAAATGAACTGGCCCATTTTAATCAACCGACTGAGACAAAGCCATTATTTTTGGTGAACGGGTTGTATCTCGAGTTAGTTTAACGATATGTTTATAGAGAACATCTTACAACCAATTTGTTTATTATTGAATTTAGCACTATTTACAGCATTTCATTACAAGTCGTCGACACAACGCTACCAAAATCGGTGTATAAAAATAGTGTTTAGGAAGCATTTGGTCCCACTACTAACCAACATTCATATACCACGGTCACTGGTCATCTACTGATTCTGGGTATATCAACTACCATATGGCAAAAACCGGAAAGAGATAGGTTGCCTAGGAACCGAGTTATGTATTATACAGGTAGGGACACTACTCATTCGACGTTGCCCTACTTTGAAATTGTTTTACTCTTACCTTTTTGTAAAATACGTTACTAAATGGTTAAGGTGAGAATTAAGAAAAAAATGTTTTCGAAATTTTTCGAACCTGTGCCCAAATGTACGATACTTCACAGCCTATATTTAGGATTTTTGACTGAAGCCATTTTGATGACATATCAATAGATATCATAAAATTTTGCACTGGTCCTTTTAAATAGATTTACAAGAGCAAAGAAATACAAAAAACCACAACACGTTTTTCTACAATGTTTAATCTAAGAATTGTCACTGAAGGTAAGAATCATTTGCAAATATATTAATTGTCTACATGCATGGTAATTGTATCACTTAGCTATTCCTTTAAAGCTGCAAATTGTAACAAGGGTCAAATAAGAAACCCACGCCAACAAACCAAAAATTACAAATAAGGTGTAAAGCCACCTTTTGCAGATACTTGTTCTCTTAAACCAAATGAGTTGAAACAAAAACACCTAATCGAAAATCTTTCTTGGTGTCAACATATCTACTGACGCAGACATTGACATTGGTTAATTATTACGATTTTCGCCATTTTAATTTTCATATCATTTGTACTAATATTGCTTCTATTGGCACTTATATAATTGTTCTACCCATTTTTCATATCTACTCCATCTTATGATTCCCCAATTCTGGGATTTTTGGTTCAACACAGTTTATTCTACAGAAACAACCAGTAGTTTGCATTTTAATTCTTTTTCTAGAAAGCGCCCGAAAAAAAATTGGAATAAAGCGAGCATACCACACCACAATGCCGACCTTTTTATTTACTTTGTACAACCCTTAAAGTTCTATAAGTATACTTCTACACCCATGGCTACAAATTTTAGCTACTGAAAAGTTTGGGTAATAACTCGAAGATTTTGTGCCTAATCATCAGTCGTAGATTAAACTGGGCCAGGTCCACAAATTATCGATTTGCCTTATTAACCAAAAAATATTTACGTGTACCTAGATATGGTCGCTTTAAAATCGGGGTTTCTTCTTCCTGAAACTAATTGTTAAATACTTGGACCCCAACTGGTTTTTAAATATGGAATACACAAGTCAACCATTATACAATAAAGTTTCTACAATAACAAATTTTATTATACAATCTATATTTAATTATAAACTGAAATACCTTAATGCTAATGTTAGTAACGTTGTAACCTAATCAATAATTAATGTTGTGAGTCATTAATGGAATCAGAATACCTTATTCTTGGTCACACTGTAGATAACAAAAAAATGCTGCATTCTGGGTCAGCGTATTGGAAATTGTTGCGTAATATTACTTCAGGGTTGAAATGAATTTGGATTTTTATGCTCTATGAATAAAACTGACTCTTGATTAATCGTACCAATACCGTAAATTGGATTAACGGTAAAATAATTAATTGCGTAGATGTCTATAAACGTGTGAAAAGTAACATTAAAGGTGAAGTTAAGGTAAACATAAAAAAGTGAACGGGAAAGTAAAGTGCCTGAAATGCAAACGTCTCAAACGTTGTAAAATAACTTTAAATAACTCACCGTAGAATTTACAGCACTTTAAAAAAAATATTTAACAGCAAAAATGGATGCTCTACTACCTTCAGTATCGCACAAAAAACGACGCTCCCAAAAGGCCTTTGCGCATGAACATGTCGAAACTGAATGTGCAAACTATGTGCGTGGAAGGCTCCACTTTAAATAAGTAAATTTTGTTCTATGCAGCTACGATATGCACCACATAGGGCATGAAATGCACGTTAGTTACCCACGGTGAGGTTAATTATTAGCAACACGTTCGAAGTTTGCTACAACCTATAGTATTCCTGAACAGGCTAAGATTTACCTTACATCATTCAGGAAGACTGGGAGGGTTTAGGGATATTGTTAGGCTGGCGAGAAATGTTTATGAATGGGTACCTTAAATTTGCTTAAGTGAAATTTTGGACGCGAACAGGAACTGGGAGTGCATTCCACAATTTGGCCGCCGTGTGGACAAATATAGATTGTGCCCGTTTAGTATGGCAAGATGGAATTAACAGAGATAGAACAAAGGAAGAACCGAAACTATTCTTCTATGCTCAAGAGACTGTAGGTCAGAAGGGACAGATCATTTATAAGCCTTATAGCTCTATTGTGGATTTACCATATCACGGGTGTATTGGGGAGCACTGACCCAGGGGTGGGAATTGCATTTCAGATGATGTAGAATTTGAGCCTTATGCAGTAGGAGTTGTTGGGATGTGAAGCGCTTTTACATCTGTATAGAAAGCCTAGTTTACGGGCAGCTATTTTGCTGCCTGACAAAAGGTGGTCAACCCATGAAAGGTTCGATGATACGGACATCCCTAACATAGAAATAGGGCTCGCCTTACCGTAAATACTACAAAAATTAGTACAATGAACGTTCAATCATATCCTAATACTGTTTCTGTGCTTGATATACGTAAACATGGCATAATATGATAGTGGCCTTACCATGATACATCAATTAAGAAATTACAAGGAGAATGTGGTCCTAGAAAACGATTTATCTTGCCATTAAGGGTTACACAAAGCAAACATTTGTTTATTTTATATCAAACAATAATAGGGAGATTTCAACGAGCATTTAAAAATTTATTGAATTGTCATTTATATGAAAGGTCGTAAAATATCCTTTTTCGAAGGAGTTCCAGTGATTTAGTCGACTCGTGAACTGAGGTCTACTCAGGATCCCTCTAGTGAATATCATATCCCATGCCTATGACGTTGCTCGTATTCTGTCACGAGATGTGATAAAAACATCCTGAATCGTTGTTGTCAAGTGTCCCGTGATGGTCCAGCCTCTAACTCAGTTTTACCAGGAATGTCCCGTTAGACAAGATAATAATCATCAGGCAGGAGTAAAAACTTTTATCCAAAAATAGTTCCACTTGATTATATAAAAATTATTGATATACTATATACAACGATGTGCTCCAGCTAAAACAGCACGTGCGAATCTGACACGTTTGATTCTGACACGCCCAAATCTGACTGATGCGAAACGTTTTACTCCGTCCCGTCTATAAAAGTCTTCTATTTATAGAAGATTCGTTACCGTTAGCTTTGTTCAACTTAGGCTCTTTGAGGAAAGAAAAGGTTACAAGTAAAGTATACTTCAGAAGCTTATATTGCAAACAGAGCAGTTTACTTAACCTCAGTATATGGTATTTGCTCTACTTTGTGCAGGGTATCTTAGTAACCATAAAAGTATCCTCCTACGGAACTGATTCATTTCGCACAATTAACCGTACAGAAAATAGTACTTTTGCACACTAATGCGTTTTACTTTCTCACTGTAAAAAAACACGTGTGCCTTTTACTTTCGCAGTTACCGTAGCAACTACCGGTTGTCATCGGCCAGACAGGGAATTCGGTCGCCATCAAAGTCGCCACGCCTTGACTTTTATGATTTAATAAGTTTAAATAATCAGATAAGTCTTTAAATTCATAATAATTACGAACTGCACTATTTGTTAGAGCATGATTACCATTTGTGATCAATAAAACATTAAGGAGAGAGTCTTTTTTCATGGTCGTAGGAAAAGTAGTAACATTAAGCTCGCACGAAAGTGTCTGTGCTGCACTCGCGAGATTCTCACACTCGGGGTAGCGCCCTCGTGTGAAAATTCCCACTTGTGCGATATCGTAGCTCGTTACGTAACACACTATTTCAACTAATGCCCAAAAATGTTATTAGTCCTTTCCGATTTCATTCTTTTAGAATTTCCTTTAGAATCCAGTTGAGTGCTCTAAATTTTTGAATTATTGTTAAGTGCTTAAACGCTATAAGTAGAATTTGTGGTTTTTCAAATGTAACGTTCCGTATATTTTTCCATTCTTTCCATCAGCGTAGAATTTTAGATTGATAATACATAATTTAGACCTTATAGCGGAATAAGGTAGCATCAGCCGGCATTGTCTGGAATGTTTTGTTACATGATTGGAACTATTTAGTAGAGCTGCTTCTATTTATTCTTGATAATTTCGACGTTGTCAGATATTTAATTATTCTGAAAGTGTGAGATTGGGTATGCAATAGTTTGAAAGGATTTTCCCTTATTTCGTACCTAAGGTTTTTAATGCAAACACAATCTCTCTTAACCTTCTGGACTCTTGGATTTGACAAAATTGGTGAGATCAAGGATAATCAATGGCAGGTTTTCACACGCAAGTCATGCAGTTTGGATTTTCGAAGGGTGTCCAGAATTAGCACTCTCTGAAATAATTAATCAACCGTTAACCGCACACAACAAAAGTAAAGCATTAACGGCGAAGTAATGAAAAATTTTACAACATTTTTTTGTAAATCGCCAACTACTTCAAAAAGGAAGTCAAGCGTGATAAACAAGCCCGACTGTCGCCACTTGGCCACTGCTGAGCTGATCAAATACAAAAGGAAGACATTTCTTAGGCCATAATAGCTGCTAGTCTAGAAATTGACACTAACACGAATCGAAAAATTTTGCGCACTATAAAGTAAGTACTATGTAATACCGCATCAAACCAAAAGATTTAATGTTGTTACTAGAAACCACCCAAAATAGTTCAAATAAACGTCGGAGCAATTGAATACACGTGGTCTAGCTCAATACGATCCAGTTAGATTGTAGCGAGTTGCCTGTTGGTCATAAAGCACTAACATCTTCTAGCATCACTGGACTGAGTGTATAGAAAGTGATATTCGTAAAAACCTGAACAAAGAACACAGGTGCTAGTGATTCTGCCACAGACTTGTAAACAAATCTGAAGAAGTTCACCATCTTCATAAGCTGCTATATCAAACGCACACTTAGCGCAAAGCCAACACAAATGACAGGAACTAAAAGATTAGTTTAGTATCAGAAAAATCAAAACATCGACTCTAACTGGTAAATATTTACTGTTCCCTGAATTCATAAGATATGACTTTCACAAAAACTTAAGGATTTGGAGCTGACAGTTCCTAACGTCAATTCGGGATTATCAAGTAATTTCGTCTTATAGATCGGACTGTGCATAATAGATTTAAGTTGGATATTAAGTGTTTACTTAAGAATAATTTTCTAAGTTTGTCAGAGTATGTTTAGGATAGAATTAGGTGTTTCTAATCAGATAGTATGAAATCTCATCTGAACTGTTCACATTTGTGTCTGTAAATTACACTTACGTGAATTATGGTAGACGCAAATAAATTATGGTACGATATTAAGGATTAATATATACAGGGTTCGTGAAAATACATAAAAATAGGTGAATGTAGTTTTCAGACTATAACAGTACTATCTCTGTCTATCATTGGTTCGTAACTAAAAATAGTAGCCAGCGCGTTGTGGACCTCTAACTTATTTCAAAAAAGGAAAAAATTCTGCCCCAGATCATGAAGGCCTAAATCGCAAAATCCTCTGTCATTTACCCGATCCAACCCTCCGATTACTCTCCAACATACACTACCAATGCCTAATCCTATCCCATTTCCCGACGGACTGGAAATCAGCCTCCACCGTCATGATACTGACACCCTACGCAGACCTAACCTCGTCCTCCTCCTATAAACCAATCTCCCTCCTAAGCTGCCTCGGAAACTGCTTTGGTCAGATTCTAGCCAGGCGACTCAGGACCAGCTAGAATTCAACGACTTCCTTCCTGATAGTCAAGTCCGCTTCGGTCCCAACCGAACGTGTCACGATCCCTTGTTGAAGCTGCTTACAGAGACCACCAAAGCATTCAATCACAAGCAATGCAATCTGGCTGTTTGTTTCTGGACATTAAGCAAGCATTCGATAGAGTCTGGCACGCTGGTATTCTGCACAAGATTCGAAACGTCAACCTTCCCGACCCCTTCTGCAAACTCCAACTCTCGTACCTGACCAATCGGTCGGTTAGGGTAAAAGTAGGGAGAACTTCATTTGCAACCTAAAGCAGGCGTACCTCAAAGTTATGCCTTAGCCCCTATCCTTTACACCATATTTGCATCAGGCATTCCCGAAGTTACGCAACTCAGAGTAGTCGTTGTGCAGTTTTCGGATGACACCGCCTACTGGACGGTTAATCGTAACAGTGAAACGTCCTCCCTCCTCATATGCAAAACCCTTCGGAACTTGTCTAACTGGCGAACCAGTGGAGAGTCAGCGTCAATCCCTCCAAAATCTAAACCATCCTCTTCCGACATCCCAAATACACCGCAGACAAGTTCCCGAAGTTTGCCTCCAAAAATGTTTCCCTCGCCCTAAACCAAGAAAAGATCAAACTCTAAGATGTAGTCATCTACCTAGGCATCCTCTTCACCCTTAATTGGCTTCCTGATATAAAAAAAACCTATCGTTAAGACAACCACATTAAGTTCAAGTTATGTAAAAAACTATAATTTCGTGAACACTACAGGTTGATAAAGATGTTAATGAATAATAAAGGTTCTGCACGTAACGTTATCAACGACTGTATGCGTGACCTAAATACAAAAAAGCTAAGTTGATTACTCTACAAGTAAGTGCTCTTAATTATACAATTAAAGTAGCTAAGAAATACTACTGACATACTTGAACCAAGTTGTGATCTCTTTTAAAGTTGTAAATGAACATTGGCAAGTCCTCAATTTAATGCTTTAAAAAGTAGACTAGGTGTATCTAAGACTGCAGAGTTGTAAGTTGCAGTAACCACCACCAATTGCCAGGAACTCACATGTCAGTGCATTTCTTTTGTTGATGAAGGAATTGTGTTCTACAGTACTAGTAATCTCTTGTGATGTTCATCGCCCTTCAATATCACAGTTCGGTAAATAGAAAATAACTGTGACATTGGACCTGATAAAGCGCGTTGGACCCTAATTAAACAATGCAAACAAAGCGAAGCGAGGCAAGGTAAGGCAAGGCAATGCGAGAAACGGCAACGCAAGACAAATCAAAGCAAAACAAAACAAGGCAAGTCAAGACAAGGCAATGCAAGGCAAGACAAAGGAAGACAAGGCAAAGCAAGGCAAGGCAAGGTAGGCCAGGACAAGGCAAGACAAGGCAGGTCAAGGCAAGGCAAGGCAAAGCAAAGCAAGTCAAGGCAAGGCAAGGGAAAGCAAGGCAAGTAAAGGTAAGGAATGGTAAGCAAAGGAAAGCCAGGGCAAGCCAAGGCAACCCAAGGCAAGCCAAGGTAAGGCAAGGTAAGGCTAGGCAAGGAAGGCAAAGCAAAGCAAAGTATAACGGAGCAGAGAAGTACGCAGCAAAGCAGAACAGAGAAGAGCAGCGCCAAGTAAAGTAAGACAAAGCAAAATAATACAATGCAAAACAAAGCAAAGAAAATCAAAACAAAATGAGGAATGGACCAATGTAAAGTAAACTGCTACAACGCAAAGTTTATGAGAGCAAAGCAATACATTTGAGTCTACGTATTAAAAGGTAATCACTGCAAAAACGTTTAGGTGCGTTTATTTCTGTGAATTTATTATTCGCTAATTAATATGAAACAAACTGCATTCGAAAAGTAGTCACGTCCTGTTGTGTCAGTTGTATCACGAGTACGTCCAATAAGAAACATTAAATAACGTTTTTAATATAGTGTAGTATAGTTTGTCTAAGAAACTTTGCTTCAAGTGAAGCTTTACACATAGATTTGTAAGATTGATTACTAATAAGAGCCAATTAGCTTTTAATCAATTCTCAAAGTATTATAAAACTCTTTACGAAGTTCTATAAATGGTTAAATCTAACTCAAGCACTTCATTCGGAGATATTTCGTTACGTTATACATTTCAACCATTATAAAAATTCTAATAATATCCAGAAATGTGAAAAAACTGTGAACGTGAAAATATAAAGGTAACTATTTTATTAATATAAAAGCAGCAATGAGATATGCTGCTGGTTAATTGCATGGGGTGGCATCGCAGAGTGCACTTGCAGGAATGCAATTACGTCGTGAGAATGATTAATTTAGGTGTAATTTGCCATATATAACAAGAAGGTACACAGGTTGTGCACAATAAACTTTCTATGATGAAAACAGTTAAATGCGGAAAACGTATGTTCATGAACTAAATTAAAGTAACAGAAATCGGGTGGATATAAAATAACATTTGTCAATAAACAAAAGGATTTTAATCAAATTTTTGAGAGCACCACAAAAAATACGCTATAAATATGTATGAGAATTTTTTTTTTGTTAAGATATATTTTTTTTTCTTTCAATTACCAGCTTTCTCTCTGTATATATAATTAAAGTACGCCCTCTCTCCTTTGATAAATTAATTAGGCTTCTTTGTTCTATTGTTAATTAAATTTTTGGATAAGTATCTACACTGTTGTAGTCCTGTGACGTTGAGAGTATTTTGTAAAATAATATTTTGTCAACTTGTATTCAACATTAATTGTTTTGTAAGGGAGGTTTTCAGTTTTCTTTTGTCAAAATTTCCCACTTGAACGATGAAATAACAAAATGTTAGAAATAATACAATTCAATTGTATGATAATGACATGGTATCCCTTTGGTCCTTATAATTATATAACTTTTACTGTTCTGAAACATCCGCTTTATTGTTTTATTCAGTGCATTTACAATAGTCTAATTTATTTGTTTATTTGTTACATAACATGTTTATTTCTTCTTTGGTTAATTTAAATCATTTGTATTATTAATGTAGAAAACATACGGGTTGAAGAGCAATACCGTAAAGTAATCTATTAATCGTTCTGCGATACTTCGTGTAGAATATTACATAAAGTCTTTATTCGTCGGTTATCTTCTTTCGAAAAAACTCTTAAAAATTGCAGATGAGTCTGGATTACTAAAATATTAAAACTAAAATGAAGATCAACGTGAGGAAAAAGGAAGGAATGAAGAACTCCCGTTCTTACCCATGAATGAGTTTGTTATAGGTTAGGTTACTTAACGGCGTTGGTCTAAATTAGTAAAAATCTACTAATATTTTCGCTAAACTATTTACGAATATCAGGTGTGGAACAACACATGACTTTCCAACCTGCCGAGTGGAAATTAAAAGAAATGAAATAATTTCAATACTAATAAATTTTTTAGGATGACTATGCAACCTCTTTTATAATACGTTAATTGTCAAAACAACAAAAATAATATATATCAGATGGATGTTTAATACTTGATGCCAGATATAGTTTCAATAAAATGTCAATAACACAGTTTGATCATTTTCAATCTTATTTAATTATTTTTTAGACAAATTTGACCATGTACATACATCTATAAAGAAAAGGTAATTTTTTTTTTCAAAATATATTTACACATTTCATTATAAGCTTATCCAATTGTAAAATGAAATAAATTCTACAAAAGGGGACTTCTGCCGATAAATTACGCATCTTATCAAAAATTTCATAGAACATAATGGGTGGGCATGTCTAAGGTTTAACCCATTAATTCCCAAGGGTAGAAAAAAACACTTTTTTTTCAATGAAACTTTATATACTAACTACAAATACATCAATTAAGATAAATTAGGTGAAAAAAAAAAATTTCCCCAGTACAAACGGCACACCATAATGTTTCGTATACGAAACGTTGGGACTAGCGTGCATCGAATTTACCGGGAGTGAAAGTTTTCGAAACAGTCTGGATGTAAATGGACTTGACATTTTGCACATATATAAAGTGTGTTAGTCTTGCACTGTTCGCATATCCTTCTTGTTTTACTCTCCTGTTGTTTTATGATGTGTCCAATATTATGGAAACGAATTTCTGCTGGTACAAAATTTTTGGACGCTCGCCCGAGTTTTGTTTTGTTTGTCATACCGTTACTATTTGCGTTGTTCTATTCAGAACAAAGTTCAGTCGCTTCTTGCGTTTTCATCAAAGTAACGGCTACACAAGATTTAAAATCTATTTGAGATGTTTTTTTTCCTGTTTGCCAGGTTATATATTTTCAGGGCATTCACTATAACACTGTGAACTAGATTTATAAATAGTTGCCATCACCATTTTTTTCCTCTTACACGTATTCTGTAATTTGCACTGCCGTTATGATACACGTCGACGCCGCCCATATTCTTATTGTAATTAGCGATGACCCGCGGCTGAGGAATACCCACCATCTTCTTTTCTTTTCTGTTGTATCTTTTAGCGAACACTAAAGGCTCAAGGCTGCAATTATTAGTAGTAACGGTTACAACAGAATTATCATTCCAACGCACTAATAATATTTCGTTTTGCCCATCAAAACAGAAATCATATATTCCTCGCTCTTCTTTCTGAAATTTCTTCACTGCTTGTAATGTGTTATTACATGTGCGATTTTCGCGAATTGTTCCTGTGGCATCAAATCCTCTAGTTTTTAGCAAACAAAACAAATTATGAGACGAAAAAAAGTTGGCAAAATATAAGTGATGTCTAGACGGATCCTCGACTCCAGACAAGAGATCTAAGACAACCTGTTCTCATAGACCTAAATCAGTTTTTTTGTAAATTCATGTTCTGTCCACCATATAGTATAAATTTATATAAATATCCATTCTAACTGCATAGACACTATAATTTGAAACCAAACCGCACAGGCTTTCCTTTTATGAACATCTTACAACTGTGCCTCCCAAAATATGGTACCATCTCTTCGTCTATGGATAAGTTATGCGAAAATATCTCAAATTGCATATTCTTATCGCTTATTGCATCAAAAATGGGTGTCAGTTTGGAAAACTTGTCATTTTTATCCAACTGGACATTATTCGACTCATGTAATTCCGTACTAACTGGACACCTTTGTCTTCGTCTTTCGACCAATAAATTTTTATCGCTGGTAAGGTGTGATAACCCGAAAAAATTTATATGCCAATAAAACGTTTCAGAGTAGTGATATTGAGATCTAAACCATGTCTATTATTATCATTAGAATATTTTTTTGAGAAATCGACAATTTTCTCTAAAACATAATCCGAAAAATATAAAGAAAATACTTCGTAAGGAGATTTTACACTGACTTTGCGCTCAATTTCTTCTAGTGCGATCTGTTCTTTATTTTCAGCAAAACTGGCGTATGCTGGAGTAACTTTTCTCCATTTCGGGATTATCTTCTTTTATTTATTTTTCGAAAGTTTCATTTTTTTCGAGGTTGATGGTATTACTTCTTCTGGGACTGCGTCTTCATCAAGATTTGTGTGAACTTCAAATGTACCCGCTATATCTGGCATCTCTGTATCATTTCCTGATATATCATCTTCAAAATTTTCTTCATCCGTAAATTCGTCTACAGGGGGCGGGATGTACACTGCATCAATGTTTACAGCTCTTTCCAAATCATCATCTTCTTCCAAGTAAGACAATAACTCCGCGGTAGGTAAAGGCCTTCTATTTTCCCAAGGCATAACTGACAAATAAATGCCACAATTAGAAAAATATTTTTGTCATTCAAAATAATTCATCAATACAATGATGAATGACAAATACTCACTTGATTTTTATAAAAAAACAAAGCAAGACAAGTTTCATGTAATTGTATAAACACACTGACCAAATATGCGAAAAGAAGAATCGACAAGCAGAACATCCCTCATTATAATAAATTATATAAATCTACAAAACCAAAATAAGAAAAGCAATAAGGTATTATTTGCATTACAGCATCATAAAATGCAAGAACACTTTTCTGCATTCCGTCCGGTTGGTCATAACACATTTGGTGCAAAGATGCCTAGAAATCCCAACGTTTCGTGAACGAAACGTTTCAGAAAAAAGTTGAATATCTCGTAAAATAATAAAGTAAATGCTAACAGGTAAAAACGTTTCAGTAAATAAAATACTAGGAAGACGAATCCATAAAACGGTTTGTCATAATTTGAATATAAATATTTATTTTTATAAGAAAAGTATCGCAAGATTAGATTGGCCTCTAGGGTTCAATCTATCTATACAACACAATTAAAATGTTATATTATTTTTCACAATTTTCATGACACGTGGTAAAGGCGATGTCTTCTTTCACTAAGAAGAAGTTACAATTAAATTGCTCAATATATAATCTCAAAAAAATAGGAAGCAAAATGTTTCGTATACGAAACGTTGGGAATTAATGGGAATGCCAACATTTCTGTATTTTGGAAATACACAACATTTTCAGAAATATTTGGTAAAAACCAAAATCTGCGCAGATATTTCACAAAATCAAATCAGCCACGGGAAAGATAAATTAGTCATTAAAAACAGAATTTCCAGTACACAAACGAAACACGGTTCTATGGTTATTGTGAATATCAGCACACATCCACACACATGCACACCTCGCGTAAGCCTGCATTTACGTACGCATCCATGCGCACACACACTCACATATTCACACATACACAAACACACACACACACACACACACACACACACACACACACACACACACAAATGCACAAATTCACGAAACGCACATATTAGAAAACACACAGGCACATCCACTCACTCAATCTATCGCTCTCTCGCTCTCTGGCTCTCTCGCTCTCTCGCTCTCTCGCTCTCTCGCTCTCTCGCTCTCTCGCTCTCTCGCTCTCTCGCTCTCTCGTTCTCTCGCTCTCTCGCTCTATAGCTCTCTCGCTCTCTCGCTCTCTCGCTCTCTCGCTCTCTCTCTCTCTCGCTCCCCCGCTCGCTCGCTCTCTCGCTCTCTCGATCTCTTGCTTTCTCGCTCACTCGCTCACTCACTCACTCACTCACTCACTCACTCACTCACTCACTCACTCAATTACTCACTCACTCATTCACCTACTCTCTTACTCATTCACTCACTTACTCACTCACTCACTCACTTACTCACTTACTCACCAAAATACACAAAATTCAATTTGTTCCACAATCTCGTGATGCAAAACAAACAACACGTTACCCTGCTTCTCCTATTTACAATTAAATACTACTACGCTTGTGTACCTTTAGCTTTACATAATCAAAACTCGTAAATTCATATCACTAATCATTAAACCATTTGGTTATTATCTGTTGGCCTGACGTATTTATCTATGAAAACATTAAACATCCACGGCGATATCATGAGACTTATGTTACTCCTTGCTCATTTTAATGTATTTACTCAATGCCCTCTCACTTATTCTGGCACATGCAAGGCTCCATTTACCAGATGTGCACTCTTACCACACTCACTTACAACGTCTCTTCTCCCTGTTTATTCTCTATATTTGCAAATACACAGCATAGATTTTCCTTCACATAAAAATACTTTTCAAACACCTTTTGAAGTCACCTTGATTATTTCCAGTTTTACTGTGTTTTGTTGCACCTACTTTATCAATCAAAACTCATTTAAATGTTTTTCTCAAACCCTTATCCTTATACAGTGGAAAAATAATCTCCTCCTTTTCATTGTTAGGTACTTTTGTAATACTAATGCATACATTACATAATTCACTAAATCTTTCGTCAAGATTTTCACACACATATTCCTGCCAGTAAATTCATGACCCTATTTAACTCAACATATGACCTCAGCTTCATGTCTTCTTTCCTACATATTTCATTAACCCCCTACCCCTTCCGTACAACTTTTCACAATATGGTAGAATTTCCTAAATTTGTACTCATCCAATCATATTAATTAATACTATTGCGCACTCGTATTGCATCCTGATTTGCACCACGTTTTTCACTTTTTATCCACATCTAGAAAAGTACCTTACTTTCCTCAAAATCGGTCTACATTCTACCTCCTTAAATTTCACTTTATTTGTCCTTGATTCCTCATTCTTCTTCAAATAACCGCTTTTGCTCGGTTCTATTATTGGCAGTAATCTTTACCATGTACGCGTTTTTTTACAGATTCAATTGAAAAAGCGCCCTTTCCTACATAGTAACTTCTGTCCAAAGTATCCTCAACATACAACAGTTATCTTTCTTATTCCGATTTGGGCATTACTTATTTTCTTTCCTAAAACACGTTCCACATGTCCACTTAGTGTATCCACTTGGTAAATCTCGATTTACCGATGTATACAAGCTTATTTAAATTTTTCTTTTATTCTAATCCACATTACCTGGAGGACACTCACTCAGAACGTTCAAAAACATCTTTTTGCTCTTTCGCTTACAGTCAGTCCAGTTCCTTCGCACTATGTATTTCCGTTTTAACCCATGGAAAAAGCACCAAAACATCGCTAATTACCTCTATAATTGCGGTTTACCTCTGATACACATAGGATATGAAGTTGCTTTTCATTTATTATATACTTAATTTTGTACCCTTTCTCATACATACTCCTAACACTACGTACTAGCCATCCATTCTGTGTTCATGTGGTCGTCAATAACAGGACTGGTCTGTTGCAACTCTAACTGCCTCTCATAGCCTGCGAGGCTAATCTGGGTAGTGACTGAATTGTAGACAAACCGGTTACTAGCAAAGTCGTATGATTTGTAGCATTCTCTGGTATTGTTCTACCACCGGTCAGTGTTGGCACAAATTAATTTACGTGCCTCGAATAAGATGATCTTTCCGGTTATCATAGACGTGGTCAACGTAATTCTATACAAACCAGGATCGTTATTCACTAGCGACTATATTGAAAATAGTACATAGATTATAACATTATAACTGGGCCAACTTATAACATTAAAACAAAAGTGATGATGTAATAACCAAAACGCTAAAGTAATAAACAATTTCCAATTGATCAAATAATTTATATTAATAAAAAATATTACCAAATAACAATCGCTGCTTCCGTTGGCTCTGTCGGTAGATTAAGATAGGGAGAGTTCTGATATACTGAGTTGGTAACCTACCTGAAATTCTGCTTGCTTCCCATCTGCTTAGTTATTTTCACTGCACTTAATTAATAAAAAAATGCAATATAAAAAATTATGAAAATATAATGAAATGAAATCTCGAGCGCCATGTTGTCTTTTATTATAGGAACAACAAAACCTAGTTAATGAATAATAATAAGCAATTTACCAAAATGAAAATAAAATAACATGATATACTTAAGTTTATTCAAAATCTAATTGAAAAGGTTAAAAAAATCAGAAGTCTTATTACTATTCTAAAAGTTTATAAAAAATCATTACCTTTGAACGGTTCGGTACATAAACTGTATTACTGCTGGTAACAATGAAGCAGAATGGTGAACTTGGTGAGGTCAATGTCTTGCTAATTTATCCTTAATATATTGTGTCCATAAATTTATTGAATTTCTTTGAAGTTTAAGTATGTAGAACTTGCGTTGTAAAATGTAATTCAAGTAAAAATTTCCATTTAAATTAGAAAAATAATAGAATAGTAAATTATTGAATTATAAGTGCCATAAGAAATAAGTATTATAAAAATGCCATATAAAAGTATGCATTATAAAAGTGCAAAAGTGTGCAAAAAGTGTGCATTCTAAAAGAATGCATTAAAAAAAATGCCTAAAAAAAACAAATGTTTTTAATTTAAAATATAATGAATTAGAAAATAACTTACCATCAAAATCTTATGGCACTAAATATAAAAAATTAGGTAAAAACCATGCTTTCTGCTGTAATATTCGGCAGCCAGTGAAAAATATAGCGGCTTTCAGAATAGCTCCTCTAAATGTTTCCCCTCAAGAAGTTGCCACGCGTTGCGCAGATACAATGATTAGAATCCAATTTTTTAAGAAAGGGAACTATAACTATTTATGAAATATTACACCCAAAAAGATGTGTTCTAGGAAATGCAAATTAAATTGCCTTTCTCAATTCTACATTTTAATAATTAAAAACTTTTCTAATATTACGCCAAATAAAAGAACGATCCCAAACCAATGTAATTTTTAATACAACCACAAAAAAAGGTTGTTACACGATGCCCATGCTACGGCCACTGCGAATCCTATGACGTAAGCTGCCATACCTCGAGCAATGCAATAATTGTTGGTGTTAATTTATTTGTTCCGTAAGACTAATAAAATCGAGAAAAAGAGGTATTACTGATCTGGAGAACTGATATCTGAAGTAATGGTGTTGGCGAAAGTATTTTTAACTGAGTGCATTCAATAGCTCTGGGTAGCTATACCCCTAATTCTAAAATTGTGTTCATTGTTTGTGTATAATGTTAAGCGGTACGTGTGCAAATTTTACTGTGTAAATTTAATTTTGATTTGTTTATAAAACATTATGAAAACGTAAATTCGTTTTATGTTCAGAACGCTCGTTTTGAAATACTTTTACTTGATCTAACTGGCTACACTTTAGCTAAATATGATGTGCTACTCTAAAATTTTCGGTGCCATTTAACCGATTCAATGTAATGACAAGGTTCAACAGTTCGAATAAATTTTGAAATACTACACGGTAAATGTTTGGAGTGTTACAGTATGTATGGGTAGTACCCTTAATATGATAAAAGTATAAATTAAGTAAATTCTTGAAACTAGACTTATTCCCAAGCATGCTTAGCAACACGAGGCAAAATTATGAGCAACAGTGCACTAGTGGCACATTTCATACATTTTCTACCTATCCAATGATTTGGAAAAACTTCATCTAAATAAGCACGAACAAGCGTAGTGTGACCGCGCGCCATCTTGTTGAAAAAAGAAGCCACGGTGGTTCATATTGGGCTCTTCTAAATACGCATAGAACGTTATTAGAGCGTATATATGGTAATTTTAAAGAAAGTCTAAATATTTCGCACCAGTTATAGTATCCTCGGAGAAGTAAGGGCCTATAGCTCTTGGGTCAACTATGCCCCACCAGACGTTCAATTTTTGAGGGTTTTGGGTGTGATATTCCGTGGTCCAATGAAGATTTGCGGTTGCCTAATAACGACAATTTTGTCTGCGCATATGGCCGTTTAAACCAAATTTTGCTTCGTCGGAAAAAAATTATTCTTTTTACAGGATTGGCGTTACCATAGCACAATTGTTGCCTTTGTTTACTAAATTCACTTCGTCCATCAAAATCATCTTCCGACAGCTCGTGGAGTAAGCTTATCTTGTAGGGATTGAACTTCTCTCTTTTCGACACTTTATGCACAGTAGATTGCGCTACACTAATATTACTAGCCGTGTTCGTAATGGTGGCATTAGCAGTGCTAACACAATGTTCAACTGATCTTCTTCACTTGTTGACATTCGACTAGATTTTCTCATTTCCCGAACATGTCTAAATTTCCTAAATTTCGCCTCAACTCTGCATACGATGCTTTGACTAATGGAAGGTCAATTAGGGCTAGTTGTATTAAATAATTCAACCACTTCTGATTGAGTGCACGATCTATCTCACCATTTCGCTTAATTTTCCCATACTTCACAAAATAACGGTAAAGTAGTTACTAGATAAACTCAAGATAACAATGCTGTCGCCTGTAAAAAAACTAAATACAAGTTGCTAACGTTTCAATATTTTTTTTATTCAATATTTTCTTATGTAACCATCGTCTATAATTACCTTTTCCAACGCAAAAAGATGTACCCTTCCTAATTCTGCATTAAAAAATGGGAGTTGGTATTTAACAATGACATCTTATATTTTTCTTGACACACCCTATATACTTCACTTTTACATACAAAAATTATGAATTGAAAATAACAATCGACGGGTCCGAGTGCTTTCTTCCTAAACTCCCATTCGAATTTTAATTGAATTTATCCGCTACTTTAAGAACGCACTGTATATATTTATTTTGCTCTAAATATGAAAATAATACTTAAATATCTTTTAAATTGTTGGCCAGGACCAAGTTTATCAGGATTTCAGATCATCAATATTAAAAACTAATTATTATGAAATCACCTGGACCTTTGAGGTCCCATTCATTTTTCAGCAGCACTTTTAAAAAATAGTCGCAGCGAAAAGATTAGGCTTATGTGTATATTCAGAAAAACAGTTCCAAAATCTTTACAAACCACTACAAAGAATTGCAATTTTTACAAATTGTGTATGTCCCATTGTAACCCTACAATATTCAATCTAGACACAAGAGATCGCTATGCGTTGAGTGAGTAGTCTAGTCTCACATAAGAACAGTGTGTTTCTTGTTTAATTCTACGTAAAAAACATCCAATAGATTGGATTTCAAAATTTATTCATTATCTTTTCACACTATGATGTTTAGTTTTAATATCCTTTTCATTATTAATAACGAAAGAAAACAGAAAACTGATGGATTTTGATATAACACAATTTCAAACGTGCACCGAATGAATGGATAAAAAGGAAATACAGAAAAATTTTTTTATAAAAAATGAATACTCTTATCAAGAGTAGAAAATGAAAAACAAACAAATATCGGATATACTGTTTACTCGATGAAATTTCCACCTAGTTAATTAATCGAATATTGATACTGAAGCCTTCATCGCCCGCGGATGCGCTTTGTTTTTATGCATGGAATCATCACAGAAGCTGTATTGCATATTCATCGCAAAACCAGAATTACCTACCGTATTTCAAATCGATTCTTGTTTCAAGCCTCTACTAAATATAGAAGCACACGTATGCATTAATTTTGTTTTTCTTCTGCAAAACAAGAATCCAGTTATAGTCTTTCTCTCCAACAAAAATGCCTTTCAATTTCAAACATACCAATTTGGTTACATTATTAAACAGTTGGGGGTATTGAAAACTAAATGGAATTTATTATTAGGTATTCGAGAGTTGAATTTTACCAAAAATTTCTAAATTTCATTTTGTCGTATAATAGATTTTTTTGCTTCCAGCGAAATTTAAAATTAATTTAATATAAATTTTGTGGTTTACTTTTTGGGTTATGAGTTGTGAGATGCGGGATATTCTTATAATAAAAATAATAATAACCACGTTCTTTTAATGTAATAAAAGTAATCATATAACATTTACTGCAAATCTGAAATCGAATGCTAAAATAAGCATTAATTTAATTAACTGTTTTTATATTTACAACTTTCTTATACCAGAGTCATGTTACAGTTGTATATGTACGGCGAAGAGTTAAGTCAGTCGAAGTTCGGCTGTTTCAAACTATGTAATACTTCCTAATGCATTAAATGTCCAAAGCAAGAAACTTTTGTTTAATACTTAAACCTAATCAGTTCACAAATTATAAAATACATACGTATGGTAACATCATTAAAAATACAATCATACTTGGTCACAAAGACATTAGCAAAAATTTAGATAGTAAATTGAGAGAAGCATTTTAAAGTTATCTGTATATGAAAGACATCAACATTAGTAAACTAAATTTATTTTTAAGAATGACTTAGTTTAATTTAATATTAACAAAGTCAAATGCCTTAGAGAGGTCAGTATAGACGGAATCCACTTAGCAAAAAGACTCAAAGGCATCTAATATGTAGAGCTTATAGACCAAAAGGTTAGTAGTAGTGGAACGACCCCTTACAAAACCATGCTGTTATGGCATTACGTAGGTGTTGAGCAATAGGGTAGGTTTATCCGTAACAATAGATTCAAGAGCCTTTGGGATTGATGAGAATTTGGAGATAGGTCTATAGTTTGTAAGGTCATCACGATTAACTTGGTTTCCAAAAATCCGGAAAACTCCAGTTGATAGAAAGATATTGAATCAGATGCATAAAGGATACGATAGGGCAAACTTACTGTGATTCAAGAGAGTAAACTTTTGGGATTCAGTTTGATTAAATCGCTGTTAGGCGCGCAGTCTTCTGTGACGTCGGTAGGCGAGCGGAGGACAGTACTCATCCAGAAAGCATTTATTACCAAAATACGTAAACAAAATCGAAAAATAAAAACATAGCAGTACAACCTTCATATTTTCATTACATTTTTCACAAACATCTTTTAGATGGTCGACGCAAGTCCAATTTTTACAATTTATATACCATTTCCTAGTATTTCTGTTCCGTAACCTACCACACATGCAGCGGAGCAGGACTTTTGGGCGCCGCCGTTTAGACCTCGCCTTTTGACCGCCGCCGTTTGTCCGGCAGGACATTTGAGCGCCGCGAATTGGGCGCCGGGACTTTTGGGCGCCGAGGTTTAGAAATATTCAAAATAATCTAAGATGTTTTAAAAATTTTTAATTATTTTCTGAATAAAAAGACAAACAAATGTATTTGGAATCTTAAAGTACTTATAAACAACTTCAAGAAAATTTTGTTAGTTAACAAGCAAATCAGGTTACAGCCACACAATAAAAAGTAAAACTAACTACAATATAGTTCACCATCAGTTTCCCTTTCACTTTCACTCTAAATCCATTGCAAGGTTGTGAGAAATCCCTCTTAAGTATTTCATAACTGTTCTGTTTCCAAATTCTTGAACAACATTTCGGATTCTTTCATCAGCGGCTTGGTATTTTTTCCTTTTCTGGGGGAGCTTCACCTCGTAAAAACTTTTCGTAATACGCATCTCGTCCTTTTTGGATTGTTCGTAAACCATCTATGAATTTCCATATAAACGGATGATCTATGTCTAATTGGGACTGTAAACTACGATGTGCAGCCTCTGAGAAGTTATTTGTACGATCTTGGTTGTTTAGTACCCTTTCGTACACGTTCCAAATATTAGGCGAAAAAAGGGGCCGCCGTCGTGTACCGTTCCTATTCCTCCTGCCGATGTAATTGTCTTCAAACCAATTTAAAATTGGTTGCAATTAATTTGGTAGATACGTGGCCAGTTCCTCGAAAGCGTCATCAAGTTCCTGAACAGGAACGAAAGATAAAGCAGTTATCATACGTGCGCTTAACGCAAATTCAGGGTTACAATTATATTGTATTATTAACCCATTTTCGCGCAGCTGTTTTTTTAAATTTTTTACCAGATAAAGCAGACAACCATGTAGGTGGGCTGTTGGAAAAGCATCAGTATCTGATCCGATTACAGCCATTTTGAAATCCAATGAAATTGTTTCGGGTTCAAACTGCGACCACATTTCCTTGACAAGTGAAAATAATCTATCATAGGTTTGTCGTGTTTTGTTAGGTAAAAGAGCGTATAAAACTGGAAAAATGAAGCCATTTCTACTGGCCAGTATGACATACACTTGATGAAAGAGTGGAGGTGCTTGTCGGAATGTTCCTTCCATGAAAATTTGTTTCATATGTTGACTCCACCGTGTATTGTCTTCCCGAGAAAATATTAGGATTCTTTGTGGGTCGGGACGCTCTGATCCAGTATCCTTCATGAGGAATGCTTCAGTTTGTCCAGACGCGAATTTGTAAATTCTGTACGCTTCTGGCGGCGCACCAGCAACAAGGTTTCGCGTTCGCTAACACAGCTTCCTAATAGCATCTTTATTTGGCATTTTACCTTGCACGGCTGCTCCAGTATCTCCTAGGGCATGATTTAGTATCTGGGCTGGCGTATTCATCGTTTCCTTGGCTTATGTTTTTATTGAAACTTTTATTTTAGCAACACATACTCCTGCTGCATCACTGTCATGGTTATGGTTTCCAACATCACACAAATATTCATCGTTCACAGTTATATGTAGACGACCACGGCATTTATCCACTTTTCTCTCACATCTTCAAAACTTCTTCCCTCCATCTTTGCTGGTTTTATCGACCACATACAAAAAACCGTTGAAGCAGAGCTTCTTTTGGTTACGGTTGGTTTTTGTAATTTCCATTGCTTTTGACACCCACAAAACTAACTCGCAGATAACAATTGAAAACAACTAAAGAAATATTGTTCGGGGATCAATTTAAATAGATGCAGTGACACAGAACTAATCACCTATAATTATAATGTTATTTGCAAAGATATTTGTAAAGTAAATATATTGTACTAATTGATGTACATCAGAAAGATTGAAAAGAAGTGGAATTAAGATTAAGTAAGTAAGTGGAATTTGTTCACCTGCCTAATGGCCATGCATTATTGTTTTTTTTATCTAATTAACTTCATGTAGTAAAATGGTTTATACTTATGACCTTTACAAGAAGAGATTGTATGGAATTATTAAAAATAATATTATTAAAAGTTTCAAACTATGTAGGTACATATTTACAGTTGGCGCCCAAACGACCGGCGGTAAATAGTCTTGCGCCCAAACGGCGGCGCCCAAACTCCGGCGTCCAAACGCCGGCGCCCATATGTCGCGTACCGCACATGTAGCACCTTCCTGGTGATCCAGATTTTGGTTCTTGGGGATGACGCAGATCAGGAGAACCTGGCAAGATCTTGGCTCGTCGGCGAATTTCTGCTGGCAAGCAGGCAATTCTAGACCGTGTCGCTCTATCTGAGGTTTTAAAAGTTCCAATCTTATTGTTTCCAGAAAGCTAGCCCATTTTACATTTTTAGCGACGTCCAGGCAATGATCTTTGTAAATACACTAGGCATTTATAGCAAATATGGTAAGAAGATAAAAAAAGAACCTTTGACCATATTCTGGTATTACGTGACACGTCATAATTGTGATATAATTGATCTAATAGATGTACTCCTATTTTTGACTTGTAATAATAAACAAGTAAACCTTTTTTAGAGAAACGTTCAATCTACCCAAAAATATTTTTTTAGATCTTTATCATACAGGGTGTTAGAAATTTAGGCGTTAAGGTGTACAACTTAGTCCATCCTGGTAAACTAAACAAGTTAAGTATGTTTCAAGGATACTATTTTAAGAGGCCCTTACTAGTGGCCATCATACTGAATTTTTATTAAATTATGTCAAGTATCTTAAAAGTTATTCAAGAAAAACTTATTTCCAGCGGCGTCCTTTAGGGACTCACATCTCCGTACGGAGGGCCTGGAGGAAAGAAATTTATAGGAACTTGTCATGTTATTTTTTCGTCTTCTATCTAAATCCGAGAGATTTCCCACATTTTTCCGAACATCCCGTATGTCTCGTTTAGAAAAAGGTTCTAGACATCAATTTCTGATTTATTTTCCCGTGCATTACTTCTAGGACCAGAGGGATGTGTAATTCTATTACACGACGTTGATCTTACACTTGTAGGCCCAGCTATTTTTCTCAAATTCGTTCCATTCTTTCCAAGGTAGTTGGTCTTTCCTTGTGCAATGATTCAATCTTCTTCATTACCTGTCATTTTGGCATCTTGATCTGACGGAGTTCTGGGCGCTTACAAAGACAAATTCCTCTTCACGCGAATCTGGCTCTCCTTCGTAGGTTAGTTCTTCGATCCATTCTAATCATTTATCAAGGTCTTGGCTATGTTCAGTTTTTCGTCTTTTTCCGTCGGATATAGCGGGACGGGACTAGAGCTGTTAGTAATCTGTAAAAGAAATAAGTCATACTTAAAATTTACAGTGTTTCCGGGCTTTACAGATATTCATTTAAAAGCCAATGTAATGCACTGTTTACATCATACCTGCACGATTTTTATTTAGCGTAACAAATGTCAAAATTTGTTGTGCCAATTACCGATATTTATCTACTATATTGTTCCTGATTGCTATATTATAGTGTTTATTTTATTTAGTTTTGAGTTCTATTTAATATTTAGTTTTTTTTTTTAAGATTGTGGACCTGAACGGGCTAAATTTGGCCTATCGTGCTAATGCACTCAGGAACACTTAGGAGGATGGCAGAAAAATGTGGATTGCGCCCGTTTGGTACGACAAGTGGAGATTTGTACAGCATACTGATCATGTGAATGAACGAACCGAGTGTTTCTTGCAAAGATAGCCCGAGATGGTATCAAAGAATATAATTCAGCAGCACAATAGCCGTTGTAATAACGATAATACAAAGAAAGAACTGACAGGATTCTTCTATGCTCAATGCACTGTATGTCAGAAGTTAATCACGGGTCATTTATAAGCCTAATCGCTCTCTTTTGAATACGATCAACGATATCGAGAGCGTATTGGGGAGCACTTACCCAGAGGTGAGAATTATATTCCAAAAGAGGCCGAATTTGGGCCTTATACAGCAGAAAGAGTTATCGAGAGGTAAAGTACTGCTTAGATCTGTACAAAAAGCCTATTTTACGAGCAGCTGTTTTGGTAGCTGACAGAAGATGGTCAACCCATGAGAGATTTGAAGATACAGTCATACCCAACAGAGTAATAGAGTCTGAAAACTTAAGAACTGAGCCATTCATACTTACAACAGGAAATGATCGATCTTTTTTGGCGGACACAAGGCAACACTGAGTTTTGTTAGCATTAAATTTAACTAGATTATTGCTTCCCCATTCAAGCCTTATTTTTTTAGTTTTTGTTGCACTATCGTTATATTTTTAAAGTTTTAAGTCTGTTCCGTAGTACATATATTAATTTTGTCATTAGTAAAGTAACGCAACTCAAAATGGACAGCATATACTCGATTACATTATTTTGGTCTCCGTATGAATGACTGTAAACTCCGGCAACACTGTACATTTTAAACAGCAGGTCTGCAACTCATTCCGTGCGTGCTTACTTATAGGTCCCTAACCTTAAAAATTACCAAATGCGTAACGTAGTTAAGCGCGCGGAGGACAACTGCCATCAAACCGTATAAAAGCAGTAAAAATAAACACACTTCACTCCACCAACTCTTAAACGTAATGAAAATTATTCTGGGATTACCGACGGAAAGGTACCCAAAGCGGCACACCTGATTGACGTACGCACAGTAAATGACAGCTAAAGATATATGTCTGGATGGACAGTGTCATCCGCGCGCCCAACAGTGGGTTAGCATTGGAACATTTCCACTTCAGAAGCCGATAGTGCTGTTAACTCAGTGTCATAATTAAATTTACGAATAGCCAATTCTTGATTAGAATATACAGAGGAAAATAACCCTGCAAAGAAGTTGGTAATGACACATGGATCTTCTGACGATTTCCCAATAGTTCATTAACTGAGGAATGCCTAATTCACCTCTTTAGGTTTTAATGTTTTCAAAATTTATTAGTATTATTCTTAAATGCGGATTGTGATTGTGTTATCAGGTTGTCTACTGTGAGGATTTTGGAAACTAGAGCAGATAGAAGGGCGGTTAAATGGGCAAAGGTTTGAAATTTTATGGGGCCAATTTAGTGCACCTTTTGTATTCTACAAAAAGTTCAACGCTAACAACCATTTTTATATAATTCCTTTAAATGCCTGTAATTCCATAATTTCCATTTTAAGAAAAAAAGTGCATAGGAAAGACTTGTACACGATCATGTTCTTTATGAAGCAGTTAAATCGATTTTTTGACATAAGCTTTTGTTTTGCGTTACATGAACATGCACCTGTAACAACCCATTTTGAGTTGTATTAATATATACCGTAATTTACGTTCTTCGTTCATTTAGTTGTGAATAAGAAAAGTTTTTAATTACTAATGAATTATAAGTTGTGGTAGGCAACTTAATTTGCATTTATTTTTAGGGGTTTATGCTTCGTGAATTATTTTTTTTTGCACTTATTTGTTTGCGCACCTTTTTTCGCGCACCGCTACATCATCTGACATCCTAAGCGCCCTTTTCTTCATTTTATTGATGTATTCTGTGTATACAGGCAGCCATTTTTGGGTTTCCGCCTAAATTTTGTGAAAAGTGCCATTGATTTAATGTTAAGGTACTTTTAGCTCGCATTATATTAAAATTTAAAACATTTGCTTTTGCAGGAACTTTTACTTTTACACTTTTATCATTTTACTTTTGACAACCAATAAATATTGGTTTATTCAAAATTTCATGAAGATAAATTTATAAGAAGTAAAATTCAACTTTGGTATGGTTTACAACGTACAGCATTGTTATTACGAGATATTGCGTAATATTTGTGCAAATATTACACCACCTTTGGTTTAAATTTCCGTGTTTGTTTAGATACCTATGTTATCAAAAAGTTGTGTAGAAAAAAGTTTCCAACAGGTAGTTATATCCATAATTTATTAATTTAAGGCTATTACAATTAGTTTTAAGATATATTTTATATAATTCTAAATTTAAATATTTAATAAACATAGTTTGTATTTCTTTTATTTTGACATTTTGGTTAATTTTTTTGTATCCTCGGTTTAGTTATTCCGAGCATAACCAAAAAATAACTTGGCGCCCGAGATCATTTTTATTATTGTTACATTGCAGTTACTATTTTTATGTTAAGTGAAAATAACCAATCGGAAATTGTGGTAATTAAGCAAATCAAGAAGATTGAACCGGCCTACTTTAATCAACCGACTGGGACAATGGAATTATCTGTATTGAGTGTTTGGATCTCTGGTTAGTTTAACGATTTGTTTGGAGTATTTATTTATTAACATCTGGAACCATTTAAACGTTATTTACACGTGGCCCATTACCACATTATTATACACCTTTTAAATGGAAACAATAGTTGCCTATGACCCTTCAAGAGAGGATTATTTTTATGATATAACATATACAGTTATTTTGAAAAACTAAAGAGATACTGCGGTTTTTCCGATTCAGAATTTTTAGTACGGTAGGCCATGCAAGCCGTTGTTGATTGTCTAACTCTGCTCATCTTACTTTGAGGCTTAGATGGAAAATGCTTTTCAGTTTGGTTAGTGTTTTAGTCGCTATAATTTATAGACTAGAAACGCGGGATATGTTTGAATGTTATTTTCGGTGTCAAAAAAAGTGAAGTACAAGCTGAACAGCAGCTCTATTTTGAAAGACATCAACCTTTTCAGTGAATATTTAAAAGGCAATATGGTGCTGTGGGTGAATATGGATGTACCTGTAGACCAAAAATACAACAAGGCACATTAAGGAGCTGTCGAAGTGAACACGTTGGCGTCTATTATGCAGAATGCGTCAACTTCAACACCAGAAATTAGTATGTAAGCTGGAATTTAACTACAATTTGAGGGACTTTGGAGGGACCAAAGTAGATATACAAATCTCGGAATGCACAACAAGCATCTCTAGTCACAAGAAAACTTGCTTTATATCGAACAAAACTGACCCCAAACTAAATTTGAGTTTAATGTGCGGTGTAGTTTTATTAGATTAACACTTCTTGGTTCATACGTTTCTGATGGGATTTTTGCTGGTGAGGGTTACCTGCACTTCCTACAAAATGCACCAGTTGCATGGCCACCTCGACCACCCGGTCTGTCTACTGTGGACGCCGTACTAAAAGATTTTGCTAGTATGAATACGGGTTCTTAAGATACGCCATAAATGTTGTTCTAAAAAGATAGCTTGCATCTTAATTATAATGGTAAGAATTTTGAACCTACGTACAGGCTATCCCATTTTCGGCCTTTTTGCGGGGTATCTCCCTTAAAGACAGACGGTTGCGGTTTTCGCGGCGGCTACTTTTTTGTTGAATTAAAGATGGTGCAAGCATAATTTTCATAGGCATTTTGGCTTCTGAGATACAGGGTGGAATGGAGAAGCATCACTTTTCAGGCACCCCTCGTATCTTAGATACCTTTAAACTTATCGTGGAAGTTAAACCGTATTCCTATTGAATTTTTTCCGTAGAATCCATTGGCATAGCTTTTCCTTTTTTAGTTATGAAGCAAGCATATTTTTTTTAACGAAACACCCTGTATATCATTTCTTATATTTATTTAAGCATAATGTGGGTTATCCAAAAATATTTTGTATACAATTATTTACAAGCTCAGAGTTTAGAGGTTTTTTTAAATTTTCTTTGGCGTTCAATTAGAAGGTAGTAGGCTACAGAAAATTTCTTGGAATAAATAAACAAAATGTCAAAAACGGTGGTTTTTTGATTATTATTATATTAAAATACTTTTCTTGTTCTGGTGTTTCTAATTTACTATATTCTATATTTAATTTATATTTTACAATAATGGCGATTTACGAAAATAATGAAAAGTATCGTATGTTGGTTTATTTTATACAATCTAATGAAAATCCTTAAGAAGCTTCGGAAAAATATAAGTATCACCCCTATAAATTCCACATAGCTCAACATTTACACCCCGGCGATGCCGAGCGCCTCATGTTGTTTTGCTAATGGTATTTACAACAAATAAATACTGATGAATCTTTTGGCAGACTCGTTATCTGGCCCGATGAATCTTATTTTGCAAGTGCGGAATTTTCAATCGTCATAATATAAGATATTGGTCCGCAAAAAGTCACCATTTAATTTTTGAAAGGGCACAGGAAGGACGCTTTGGGGTTGATGTCTTGTGTTTCATTTCTAGAAGATGCATAGTCTATAGAATTTATGAAGGAAGTCTTACAGCGCTTCCTTACGGAGAATTCCTAAAGCAATTTATTCCAGAACTGAAGTAAAATGTTCCATTGGCCCTTTATGTCGTTTATCTTCAACAAGACGGTCCACCGAGCCACAACTCTGCGCTTATAAGGGCATTTTAAGACAATAACTTTTCTTAACGATGGACTGGTACCTACAGACCTGTAAGATGGCCTCCTTGTTATCCGGATCTTTCAATTTAAAATTTTCTCTTATAGGGTTTTATGCAAAACAAAATCTATAAAACACAATATCAGTCTGTACCGGTGCTTCGTGAGGCACTCGATTTAACCTTCCGAAATTTGTAATGAAGACCTATGATTCGTTTTAACGCTATTAAACGAATAACGAGCATGTGCCAATTTTCCGTGAGGGAGAATGGTTGTCGTTTTCAAAATGACCTTTAAAAACCTTTGTTTTTTCAAAATTCTGTTTCTCTTTTGTTTTCTCTACCTCAAGTTTTAAGTAAATTGTTTTGTTGTCAGTAAAATTCAATGATTTTAACATAATTAATTTAAAATGCTGTAATAAATAATTAAGAGTTGAGAATTAAAAAAGGTTTTTTGAATTAAGTTTGACAGTATAATAATGCATAATTACTTACATTTTTGTTTTTAAAAAATTTTATCCATAACCTACTAATTGGACATGAAAGAATACTTTTAGAGAATCTTAAATTCTCAGATCCTTCTTGAAAATAATTTCATATAATTAAATATTTTTGGAAAGCCCAAATTACGCCTAATAAGTATAAGCAATAATATACAGAAGGTTTCGTTTACAAAAAGACATGTTTGCTTTATAACTAAAGATTGGAAGGTGTTGAACAAAATTGTCTACGCCAATGGATTCCACCGAAAACATTCTATAGTAATACGTTTTGACTTCTTCGACAAGTTTAAAGATAGCTGAGATAAAAGGGGCGTCTCAAAAAGTGATGATTTTCAATTCCACTCTGTATCTCAGAAATCAAAAGGGCTATAAAAATTCTGTTGGTGCTATCTTTTATTTTACAAAATAATAGCACAATGTCGCGAAAAGCGCATCTCTCCATCTTTAAAAATAAGGCCCCGCAAGTGTGCCGAAAATGGGATATAATGTACAAATATCTTTAAGTAGGGGAGGGGGCCATGAAAGGGATACGTTCCGCAAGGGAAACATAGTTTAAAATGGTAACTCTGCTAAATATTCTTCTGAAGCAAATCACATAACGTAATCGGTCGTAATAATGTTGTGGAACGTGTTTATTTAATTTGGTGCGTAAAAGTGAAATTTTCGAGTTTAATTATAGTTTCTTAAAAAATATTATACTCTGCGGCATAAAAAATGCAACACTAAGATGGCGTTGGAATTTTTTGACTAAACTTAGCAGAAATGTTTATCTAGTCAAATGTAGTAATTGATTAAAATTTGATTCAAAATAATCCAGTAGCCATGGATAATGTGACGTTTTACTTGTTCTACTTGTAACAATCGAAACTATCGGGTGTATTTCTTAAGAGATTAACTCGATTTCGGTATTGTTTTTGGTCACAATTCTTTTGCTGTTGTGTTCTGTGCATTCTGAGCTTGTGGTTATACCTAGAGTTCGGAAACAAGGCAATTATCGACAACTGAATGAATTTGACAGAGGTCGCATTATTGCCTTACGTGAGGGTGGTTTTTCATTCAGAGAAATTGCTAATCGTCTTAACCGTAATCAATCCTCTGTGGTATGGTGTTATCAAACATGTCCTAAAGAAGGTCAAGATTTCCGATTAATGGCATTAAGAGACCGATTCTCGAGTACAAGATCAATAGCCGATCAAACGAAGGACATCCTTCAACCCTTTGTACAGTTTACCCTCGAATTAGAACTTTTGACTTGCAGTCCTATCGACCATACCTTGTGCTACCGCTGACGGCTCGTCATCGACAGCAACATTTGGAATGGTGTACCTTGCGACTGGATTGAGACGTGGAATGGCATAGGGTGGTCTTCAGTGACGAATCCCGATTCTGCTTGGGGGTCAGACGTTGACATGGAGGACGTCGCAATGTGTAGTTTTCTGTTGAGCGGTCTGTGCACAACACTGTGGGGGTTATGGTATAGGGTGTTATTGTTCATGCAAGCAGGTCTCAGTTGGTATTCATCCAAGACAATATGAATGCCCACCGATATGTTGATAAAGTGGTAGAACCCCATATCCTCCCATTCCTCCACGAGCTGGAGGGCCCGATTTTACAACAGGATAATGCCCGTCCCCACATTGTAAGGCACTCTATGGAGTGCTTCGAAGAGGCTAACGTCAATATCTTGACGTCACCGCCCAGATATTCCGACCTTTCGCCCATCGAACATGTGTGGGACATGATGGGTAGAAGACTCAAGCAATTAGCCAATCCTACACAGACACTAGAAGTTCTCCGGCTTGAATTACAGGTTGCCTGGGAAGAGATCTACCACCTGTACGAATCCATGCCAAGAAGGGTGCGGGAGTGTGAAACTAATAGTGCTGGTCCAACACATTATTAATAAAAATGCCTTTATATTTTGTTTAATTTCTTTGAAATTTTAATAAATTACTACATTTGACTAGCTAAACATTTCTGCCAAGTTTGGTTCAAAAATTCCAACGCCATCTTGGTGTTGCATATTTTATGTCACAGAGTATAATTTACATTTTGTGCATATAGTGTTTATCTCTAGAGAAATTTGTCATCCATTGTACAACAACAAGGTGGAATCGATGGTAAGAAGATGTCCACTTTTTTCAATTTTAAGGTATGATTTATGAAAATATGACATGGCATGACATGGAAGGGACATCTTTTTCATGGCTGTCCCTTTTGTAACATGATTCTATTGGTACATGTTTGGGAATTACTGTTCCTGTGTACAATAGTTACATTTACTTAGGTACCGTAGTTTCCTTACAGAACAAGATATGCCACCTAAAAAAAGAGACCGCGTCAATGCTAAGGAAATTAAACAAATAGTTAATGAAATTTCACAGCAATATGTCAATAAGATCAATAGTCAAGTCTTACAACATAAGTAAGTCACATTTGGGAGGCTTGTTCAATTCGAAATCGCAAAATTTTTACTCGAGACCAAGAATAAACGTCCGAACATTTAAAACTTTCAGCAAAAATGTGCTTTTGGTTGATAACGGTACAAGTACGAGAATTAGCTTGTCAGCATCCAGTGCCCCACATTAGCTAGGCCACTGGTTTTAATGAAGTCAATAAATCTTTTAATAACTTGAAAAAAGTTACCAAAAATATGCATTTTGGACAAATATGATCTCTGAAACTTGGAGGAAACCAGTTGCAGTGTTAAACGAGTGGGTCAAATTAGCTCCGCCGAACGTGGTTTGTTGGTTACAATGTTAGCATAAACTAGTGCAACAGCAGGTAGTATTTCTCCGGTTTTTATATTTCAGCGTGTCTACTACAAAGATCATATGCTTCAAGATGTCCCTGCTTGTCCTTCAGGACTTTCCAATCAATCGGGTTGGATAACTTAGGATTGTTTTCTAAACTCATTAAAGCATTTCGTAAAGTACTTTTTAAACCATCATAAAAGGAACCAGCCCTTATAATACTAGACAACCATCAAACTCATGTAACTATAAATACGATCCTATTTGCTCGTCAGAATCACCTAATTATTATTACTGGATGACACAGGATCAATGAATTCCTGGATCACGTTAAACATAGGAAAATGCATTACTATTTATAATGTTGCTCAGTTTGCTAAGGATAATTATTACTTTGCGTTTAAGCAACCGAAAACGTTACTTAGAAGGCGTTCAAGAGAAACAAAAGTTGGATGTAGATAATTTGTTTGCTACACCATCAACTTCCAAAAACGACGTTGCTGACTTTCCCGAAAGCTTTACCACGAAAGAACTTGCCACAACGACGCCAAGCTACAAGTAAATAATTACTGCAATTCCAAATATAAAAAGGCAGATCGCTTGTTGAATTTTGACGGAACTCTTATAGGAGAAAGAACCAGAAAAATTGGACAAAAAATTAAATCCAAGATAAAACTATTATACGAGCAAATATCACAAAACAAACAAAGAAAAATAACCTCATTGAGCAGCATCGAAAAGTCTGTAACTGACGTGTATTCAGGTTCTTGCGATGATTACTCCTACTTTACAATGCCTTTACAGAAAAAATCTAAAAGAATTAAAGCTGCACAGTAATCTGGCAGTGTTGTGTTTGTAAAGAAAAATTTGGAAACAGTAAAGAATACTGATTTCAGCGTATACTTTGTCCCATTCGTCACTTCCTGGTGTCCCATTCAAAACCCCGGTGGTATGAAACGGACAAAACTACTTAATATAACGCTTTTACTTTCGGTAAACGGTCAGTCAGAATTATGGAGGGCCGGAGCGGTAAACTGCAGAGGGACTATCGCGCTATAATTGAGCTTGTCGGGCGTCAATATGGGTAAACAGTGATGTAGAGGTTTAGATTCCTCTTCGGTTTACCAGGGTCTTTGAATATTAAAAGTGTTGTCGGTATTCAAGACTTTTGTCTCTGTTAAATTGGAAACTCGCGGTCACTGTAGTATGAATTCGAATAAAAATATTATCAGTTGCGTAAAATATAACCCCTGGTAAAAGAGTTGGAGACGATTGGTCTATTAGTGGGATGATACAATTCAGTTTTATAAGTTGTAAATTAGCGTGTAAAATAATAAGTCAAACGGCAAAAGAATAAATCAAGCTTTCGGTCTCAGTTTGAGCAAAATAAATTTGCTCACAGAAATTTCAGTACCAATGGCATCAAAATATAAATAATTTGTGTTTGTCGCACATGATAGTAAATACATTTATTCAGTTTAATAATACCGTATTTATTGTATTTACGACTCTACAATACAATCACAAAAAAATTAATGAAGAGCAACTTATTTTTGCGGTGTTCGAAAGGTCACCAATATGGAATTAGCATCACAAGCAACATAACAATAGATACGTATTGGATAAACGCTGGGTAGAAGTAGCATCTTTATGTGGAGTTATAAATAAGTATAAACATCATTATTTCATTTGTAAAAAATGCAACTAAAGCACAATTGTGTTATGTATTTTTTTTTTATTCATTTAGTTCATATCATTTACATTCCTTGGTGTAACAAAATATTGTTTAAATGTATCCCTCACTGAAATAGCCTCTGCTGTTGGACGGTTGTTGGCTCTTGTAACCAGAATGTGGTACAGCACATCGTCAATTGTGTTTTCTGAAATATTGTAACAAACTTTGAACGTGTTGTTAATAATTCACTTTTCTATACGCAACTAACGTGCATTTCGTGCTATGTGTGCTGCATATCATAGCTGCATAAAACATAATTTATTTATTTAAAGTGGAGCCTTCCACACATATAATTTGCACATTCAGTTTCAGACATGTTTATGCGCAAAGACCTTTTAGGAACGTTGTTTTTTGTGCGATACTAAAAGGTAGAAGAACATCCATTTTTGTTCTGTTAAATATTTTTTATGAAAAGTGTTATAAATTTTATGGTGTGTTATTCAAAGTTATTGTACAATATTTGAGACGTTTACATTCCAGGCACTATTACTTTTACCTTTTATTTTTTAATTTTTACTTTAACGCAACCAATTATTTTACCGTTAATCTAGTTTGCGGTATTAGTACGATTTATTTCAACCCTGAAGTAATATTACATAACAAATGCCAAAACGCTGACCCAGCATGATTCCATTAATTTTTCACAATATTAATTATTCATTAGGTATAGCATTACTAACATTAACATTAAGATATTTCCATTTATAATTAAATATAGGTTGTGTAATAACATTATTGTAGAAATTTTCTTTTAACATTATTGTATAAGGGTTTACTTGTTTATTCCATTTTTAAAAACAAGTTGGCGTCCGGTTATTTAACAATTAGTTTCAGGAAGAAACAACCCTGATTTTAAAGTGGACATATCTAGGCACATATAAACATTTTTTGGTTGATGAGACACATCGATAATTTTATTAACCTGGCCCACTTTAATCTACGACTGAGCATAAGGCACAAAATCTTCTAGTTATTACCCAAACTGTTAAGTAGCTAAAATTAGTAGCCATGGGTGTAGACGTATACTTATAGAGCCAAAGGCTTGTACCTTATCATATATTAACTTTTCTCAGTCAATTATCGTATTATAAAGAATGCATGTGGCACTAACAATTGCATCAGTTCTATCAGGATGCATTTCAATAACTTTTGTCAATATTCTCCATTTCATAATTATTAAGATCCCAAAGCTGCATTCAACAGTTTTCCTTACCGTAGAATTGTTTGTTAAATATTTCATTTTTTGCAGATAAACGTTTTCTAGCATGTGGCTTCATAATGTGTGTCAGTGTTTCATTAAAGGATATGCCTCATCACCTATGAAAATAAATGGTGCCCTTGGTATTTGGTAAATTTTCATTGTTGGGTATGTTCAGTTGTTGTTTTTCCATTAATTTGTGTAAGTTGGCGTTTCGAAACGTTCCTCCGTCGCTTTGCTTACCATATGCTCCCACTTCAATAAATGTAAATTTGAAATTGGCATTAGCATTTGAAGAACTACAGAGAAATGTTGCTTATAGTTATAAAACATTGATCCAGTTCGAGGGAGGCATTTTATGCTAATAAGCTTACCATCAATCGGACCAAGGCGAAAAGCACCATTTCATGTAAAAGCTGTTGGAAATCTGTCTAAACAAATTTTCAGACGGTGCCTGCATATGTAGACTGTAGAGGCTGCAAGATTGTCTATAATAACACTGTTATTTCCTTTATGATGCAGGATATGATAGCAGAAATAAAAACGCGAGACTTCTGAATAAGTTTCTAATCCTTAGATATCTGTAAAGAACACAATCCTTATTTATAAATAAATAATACTGAACTTTGAATGAAATTCGTTATTGATACCGTTTAGCTGTAATCAAAAAAAATTACACTGCATGACATCTTAACTCTTTTTTAGTCCATTCCAAGATGGTTGAGCTAGGCCTGTCTCTTCTACTAGTAAATGTACGGATAAGCTGTATATTCTGGTCGTATCATACTTTAAGTACGCAAGTGTAGTATCTACTTCACATGGGAAGTGGATACTGCAGTAGTACAATATTAAACATTAAAAAATTCATTCTTACACCATGTGAACGCCGTAAACATTTTCTTATGCGTATATGAAGCCAAGTGTGCATTACATTACTGACTATACTGACGCTTTGACTATTATTAGTTACATGAAATGGCAAAATTGTTAGGCGTCATGAATTATTAATAGTTTATTTGCAATAGATATTTCAAAAAGTAGCACTTGGTTTAGATATATAGATTGTTATCTGTAGAATATGTGCTAAATTGACCATCTGGTACATAATTAAAGTTTCTATTTTCTTCCAGTTGTAGCAGCCAAAAAAGCATGAAAAGTACTGGGACAGCAGTTTAAGGTACATTTTGACAAGCTGCCTCCTCGAAGGTCAGGAGATCTTGCTCCCGACGATGACACTGGATGCCCCTATTTTAAAAGTTTAATGTTTCTGAAAGATATTTTTGAGCAAAAACCTGCCTGTGAAAATGTATACGACGAAGATGAAGATAAGGAAATCGAACTTTTAGTGGTGATATATCTGCTCCTTTAACATCGACTACATTCCCAAGTACTCATTCATCTTCAAGAGTATCGCTATCATCTACCGGGAAGTCAGATTCTTTGGGATATAAAAAGAGATCGGGTCCACTAAATACCATTTCACAAGGGTCATTAGGTATTGAGTAAGAAAAAATGAAGACGAAGGAAGCTAAACAAACGTCAGACATACACTCAGGGATAAAAAATCCCGTACAGTTTCATATTTGTTTATAACTAGCAAGAATACTAATTTATATCTAAAATAAGTGTTCTTTATGTTGGTTTTAAACTAAATAATGCATATTTAACAAAATGTTGTTTAATGAAACACATATCACAACAATATACACGAAAATCTAATCTTAAAGAAAGAAAGTTTAAAAGGAGATAAACCATTGTAAGTTTTATGTTTCATCTGGTTGGCAAATTGTTCGGGCATTTTAATTAAAAACGTCATTTTAATATGGGGTATTACCCCCTCTGGCTTGAATAAATGCTGTCATACGTCCTCTCATGCCCCAGATCAGGTTAGCAATGTCTCCCTGAGGAATTTGCATCCATTCTTCAATAACTGCCTGTCTCAATTCCTGTAAGTTTTCTGGTCGCCGCTGTCTGTTTCTAATACACCGTTTCATCTTGTCCCACACGTGTTCAATGGGATTCATGTCTGGACTGGACATGGTAAAACATTGATTCCCACCTCTTGGAAATACTCTCCGACAGCATCGGCAATGTGTGGTCGTCCACTGTCATTCATTAAAAGAAAGTTGTTGCATTAATGTCGGCATTAATGGTTCCATTTTCAATGAAAACTAACTCAGTACGAGCATCCATAGATATTGCTTCCCAAACCATTACTCCGCCATCCCAAAATGGTGACCTTTCAGAAATGCAGCACTGTGCAAAATGGTTTTACACTCCTCCGTCAAACTCTTTCACGTCCATTCGGTGAGTTCAGAGAGAAGCGGGACTCATCTGTGAAGAGGACACAACTTCATTGTTCATTACCCCAAGCCATGTGGTTTCGTGCAAAAAGTAATCTTTGGGTGGGATGTCTTCTGAGCAATCTGGGTCCACTTGTAGGTCTCGCCGACATCAATAAATTTTCCTTTAACCTTCTTCCAACAATTTTTGCCGAAATCGGACGTGCATTCATGGTACGAAATCGGTGGGCTACAATCGTAGCCAGCAAGTTGCGTTCTCTAAAGACTGTCAGTACCATATGCCTATGTTCATTTTGATTTATATCTCGAACGACCTGAATTTGGTTTTCTGGTGTATCCGCGTGTCTCTCTCAAACGTTTTATTGCATCATGGACTGTACTTCTAGGCAAATTGATTTCATTTGCAATATAACGTACACTGCATCCATAATTATTTAAGGCTACGGCGCGAGCCACATCTTCGGGCCGCATTATTCACAAGATGATGTAAAAACTCTATTTGAACTGAAAACTCGTGTAACATAATGCAAAGAACAAAAAAAATAATAACACAAAATGCCAAGTCTGCAAGTTCCTGATTTTCGCATACAATTTGTGGTTCAGGTCTCATTTATACTTCTCCATGGCAACACAATGCATTGTTAAATTGCATAAAAACAAATACATAATACGTATAGATTATCTATTACAAGTTAAAAGCAAATATAAAAGTGTCCGGGATTTTTTGTCCCTGAGTGTAGATAAAATGATGAGCATGTGGTCTTTTTCACATTGTTGTTACCTTATATTAAAGAAATGTCTCTTCTCGAGAAAATGAGATTTCGACTTAAAGATCAACAACTTGCTATGGAGTCTGTACATGTATACACCTGCATACATCATCTACACATGCAATACATTCATCACATCAGCTTCTTTTTGATGGAACTCTATCGTACACCGTGTTGTTGCCACCACAATTCAACTATAACAACACTTTGTAGTCCTTGTTCAGTTGACGATTACAATGTGTTGCTTTCTAGAATGTATTTTTTTTATACCAATAACCAGCATTTTTAAATATACATCATAATAAGTTTGTAATGTTGCTGGATTTTAATTTAGTAGGTAACAATATTAAATAGTAAACGAACTAAAATTAAAAATTATTATTAATTTTATTAAATACATAAATAAAAAGTTTTCCTCGGGTAGGGTTTGAACCTACGACCTGTACTTTGCTAGAGTACCGCGCTAACCAGCTGCGCCATAGAGATTCAAGCCTCAATCGACGTAAATTTTGTCTTTATGTATGTAGAACTGATGTAAATTCGAAATATAGAGGTTATCTTTTTATTTATATATTTAATAAAATTAATAATAATTTTTAATTACACATTTACCTTTGAACTTATTCATTCATAACAAAACCTATAATGAACTAAAATTAAATTAAATATTGTTTGTATATATGTATGTGTGGATGCATGTTAGTATCCACGATAACTACAGAACGAAAATACCTACGTACTTGAAATTTTGTATTTAAGCGAGTAGGGGCAGTTTTTGTTTTTATCAAATTTTTCTAAAACAACTACATATTTCAAAGATTTAGAAATACCTAGACCTAGAACTTAAATATATGCATTTATTGTGTTCTATGCAATTTTTTGATACGCCGCCTAATTTGGCGGCAAAATTGTTCCTAAGATAGAATTTTAGTGCTAGTTCAATTTTTTTCAATATCTGAATAACGATTAATTTTATAAGAAAAGGTGTACACGTATTTTTTAAAGAAAATTTAATATTACATAAGTGTAATTTACAAAATTTTTCAGTGTAAATCGAAATAAATGTAAAAAATTAAATAAATGTGATTGAAAATGCTGATGCTCTATTATCGATATTTTTATAGAAGCGGGCGGCTTTGGAATTTTTTTTACGTTAACATGAATTTATGTCTATTAACCTATCTGACATGAAGTTTTAACGTCATTCTGACAAAGATTATTGTTTTTGTTTTTACAATGTTGCATGTTTTCGTTATGAACGTATAACAGAGGTTGCATAATTATCCTAAAAAAACCTAATGTAATTTAATTTCTTTTAATTTAAGCATTTAGATGACTATTAACCTCTGTCTGTCATGAAGGTTTAAACGTCTGTTTGACACAGATTATTATTTTTGTGATTACAATGTTGCCTATTTTCGTAATGAACTTCTTATAAAAGAGGTTGCATAATTATCATAAGAAAATGTTATTAAAATTATTTCGTTTCTTTTAATTTCCATTTTATCGGTTAGCAGGTCGTGTCGTGTTCCACACCAGATATTTAACTTTGTATAGAGGTAGAAAAAGGAGAAGAGAGATATCTTTAAAGAATTATTATAATATGTACTATATATATATATATATATATATATATATATATATATATATATATATAGTGTGATTTTCATTAGTAGGGACAAAAACAAAAATGAAGCATATTTCGCTCCACAAGGTTGCCTTCGTTTCATTATGCTTAGAGACCCTTACCCTTACCAAAAAATGGGCCAAATGAAATATTTTGAACGGTCGCTGTGATTTACAAGTTTTCGAAAAGTTACCAAATGAAGGTATTTTTGACCAAATATGAGGTACATACAGTAATGTAGATATTAAGGTATATTTTTTAAGGTGGTGGACACTGTGTAAAAATCAATTATGACAGCTACAAGATTAGCTTTTGAGGTGTGGCTCCTTGAAATGCCTATAGAACTACTTCCAGCCAATAGATTGCCTTCTAAGCTGGATACTCTTCGTAGACTTCTGTTTTATCACCTTACGGAGAAATTAGCTGTTAAAAAGAGTATCAGGTAAACTGCTGAAGAGGTCCGGAAGATATGGAACGTCGCCAGCTTCAAAAGTTGTATCATCAGTATATGCTCGTAAAAAAGAACAGAAAGGCTAACCTGGAGAACTCCCGTATGAAACAGAATATGTTTAAAGGTAAACCAGCCGAATTATTTGACTTTTCAAGCAAAGTCGCTCTATATATTATGACAAAAGAAGAAGATAAGAAGTTCCTGGTAATGCAGAGAGAAGATCCGATGAACTGTAGTATGGTAGGCGTTGATAAGTGTTTAGCCGCCCAAAAATCACTAAAACGGTTGAGAGAAACAAGAAAAATTAAGGGGTCAGCGTTCCAACAGGGATGCAAAAAAGACTTCTCAGAGTGTTCCATCAACATCATCAGTCATAACTGAGACGGACACAAGTACCGACTCAACTGACTGGCCAGGAGTACGAACCTCCATCAACAGCTAGTTCTGAGCTAAAATGAAAAATTCAAGTATCGCTGCCAGCAACATTGCTAAAAAAATTGTGTTAATGTGTCAGATCACAGTGCCATATTTGTTGCTGGAGCAGTTGCCAAGGCTTTGCGTCATCCACTTGAAGAACTGGCAGCATCAAGCAGCACAATCAGACGCAGTAGAATTAAAACCCGTGAGTTGGAAGCAACTGATGAAAAACCTCATTCAGTCCTGAGGACCTACTAGTTTTACACTGGGATGGAAAGCTTCTACCTGATATGACTAGAGGTACGGAGAAGGTGGACTGGGTGACTATCCTTGTAACTGGAAGTGGTGTTGAAAACTTTCAGCTGTCCCAAAAATCGAGCGGTCTACAGGACAAGAGCTAGCTGATGCTTGCTTGCAAACTCTCAATGAATGGGGTTTAAATACACAGATACGAGCAATTGGTTTTGACACTACCACTTCTAACACCAGGTTAAATGCTAGCGCATGTATTTTCATTGAGCAGAGTCTTGGAAGAAATCTTGTGTGGATATTATGTAGGCACCATATGTTTGAAATTATGCTTTCCAATGTTTTCATAAGTGCATTTGGTTTAAGTGGGGGACCCGATGTAACAATTTTAAGAGGCAGTGGCCCCAAATTAACAAAGAGGAAATGATAGCCTTTTTAACAACAGTGACCACATGAAAGAACTTCGTAGAGAAATGATAGTCTACTACACGGGTACCCTGACAAAGGAGAATCAGCCAAGGGATGATACCCCTTGAAATATTCCAATTGTGCAGGATCTTTCTTGGAGAAGTAGCCGATACAGAAGTCCGATTTCGATCTCCAGGTGGCATGCATCATGCTCGCTGGATGACGAAGGCTATTTACTCAATCAGAGTATAATTGTTCCAGAATCAGTTTAGACTTACTGCACAAGAGAAGAAAAGTATTATTGAAATCGCCTTGTTTGTGGCACTTATCTGCGGACGATATTGGAATTAGGGCTCATAAAGCAGCAAATGGTGTTCTGAACCATGTACGATTTCTTGAGAGTGTTAATGCATACCGCAACCGAGCTATTACGAGTGTTACTGCAAAAGCATTCCATCCTCATTTCTGGTTATTTTCCGAACACTTAGTTGGCCTAGCCCAGTTCGGTTCGCGTGTAAGTAGTGTCACTAGGAAAGAGATGGCTAGAACTCTCAAAGAGCGTCCGCCCAATTTAAAAGACCTTAATAGGCTTGAAAGCAAGATATTTAGCTACGCAAGTCCCCTAGAAACATTTGTGACTCAACTTACTGTTGAAGTGTTTGATCTCCTTCTCACGGATGGGAAGGCAAGAGCTGCTACATCCTTCCCAAGGAAAGAACCACCAGACTGGTTAACTTATCCAACATATATTGAAATGGTTGAGAAGGTGCACAAGTTTAAAGTGGATAATAATTGTGCCGAAAGTAGCCATTACCAAAGCATATTACTTCATAGTTATGAGATTTTAAACAAATTAAAATTACGCAAACATTCTGTTTTAAACAAACTAAAGAACTTATCTAGGCTAACAACACTTAATGTTATATTTACATAAAAATAAATAAATAAGTAATTAAATTATGCATAATACATACCTCCTTCATTTGACGGAATAGAAGAATGACATTTTGAAGTGTAGAGAGTACTGAGATGCATATATTAAAACTATTTTAGGTTATACAGTGTGTTTCATTTATACAAGGTGAACTAAGGATACATATGTTAGTTCAAATTTGGATTCAGCTCACAATTTTTTTAGTAAAATATATTTTGAAGAACAGAAAATTTTTTGGGGTTAGGCGTAACTCAGCAGTAATTTAAATTAAATGTTCGAATTGAGCACCGTTAACAATCAGACAATAGCCAAGGCGATTAACAAATGATTTTTGAGCGTTGTCGATAACATCTTCTAAATTGACCGGTCGCGTCGCGTATACTGTACTCCTTAAGTATCCCCACAAGAAGCAACCTAGAGGATTTAAATCTGGCGATCTGGCTGGCCACTCAATTATACCTTTCCTCCCTATCCAACGATTTGGAAAAACTTCATCCAAATAAGCATCAACAAACGTAGTGTAACGGTGATCTATCTTGTTGAAAAAAGAGCCCACGTTGGTTCATATCGGGTTTTTCTAAGTCCGCATACAACCTTATTAGAGCGAAAATGAGGACACTTTGAAGGAAGTCTAAATATGTCGCACCAGTGAGAGTATCCTCGCAGAAGTAAGAATCTATAACCCTTCTATCAACTATGCCGCACCAAATGTTCAATTTTTCAGGCTTTTGGGTATGATATTCCGTGAACCAATGAGGATATTCGGTTGTTCCATAGCGACAATTTTGTTTATTCAGATGGCCTTTTAAAGCAAATGTTGCTTTGTCGGAAAAATTGTTCTTTCTACAGAGTTGGCGTTACCATAACATAATTGTTGCATTTGCTCACAAATTTTTTTTTTTGCCGATAAAAGTCATTTTCCGACAGTTCGTGAAGTAAGCATGTCTTGTAGGGCCTTATCTCTTTTCAACACTTCATGTACAGTAGATCGCGCCACACTAATATTATTTGCCATGTCCGTAATGGTGGTATTAGGATTATCTAACAGTGGTAACACAATGTTCAACTGATTTCTCTACATAAACTCCTTCAGCTCTAATGCACATCTAGTCCTACGCTTTTCAATGCCAATCGACCCATCACAAGAATTAAAACTATCCAAACCTTTAAAATATCTATTTACGGCGTCGATGATTTCAGTATTCCAAGAAAATTTCTTTCCAGCCAACCATTTCTTGAGATTTGGGAAAAAGAGAGAATCCGACTGAGTCAAGCCTACCGAATAGGGTGCATGTTCAATTAACTGGCATCGGGTTCGTGCAGTTTCGCCATCGCACTTGTCGATCTGTGGGATGAGGCGTTACCCTGGTAGTACAATCCCATTTTTTTAGCCAAATGAGGACTTTAAGCTTTGATTTCTTTTTTCAATCTGTCTAATAACGACGCATCATAATACTCGCCCGTTATTGTTCTCCCGTGTTGCAAGTAATCAATAAAAATTATTCCTCGGAAATCCCAAATACGAAAGCCATGACTCTAGCAACAGACGGAATCGTGTTTGCCTTCTTTGGAGTGGCTCTCCACGTTTTGTCCATTGCTTTGACTGCTCCTTGGAGTGTTGTGGTGAAACCACGTTTCGTGAACAGTTATAAATAAAACGTCACAAAAAATCTTTTTCATTACATTTGAACATGTCTAGACATTGCTGAGAAATGGTCATTCACATGTAAGTTGTTTAAACCAATGCTAATATACTCTACAGTGTACTCCCCATTCGAGGGAAAATTACCTTGGGTACGCATGCCCTCACGTTATATAAACCACTGAAGATTTTGCGTTAACAGTCTCCTAATGGTCCTCTAAGTTGGTTCAACAGATTTTGGAGTTGATTGCTTTAGGAAATGGCTTCAACAGATAAAACCCGCCGTAACAATTTTGTTCTAGAATTTTCCGAAAGTGTGGAACGCTACAACTTGTAACTGCGTTTGCCTACAAGGGTTGATTGCGTGTTACCAATCAGCTATTTCGCTCTTGGTTTGCATGTCCTTGAGCAAATCTAAATACGCAATGTATAGCCGACGGGTTGCTTAGCTTCATATTGATGATTAGCAACCATACAAAGGTCGTTGTTTAAAAGTGTGCCGATGGAACCGAGTTTAGGGTTTTTGTAAAACAGTCCAACAAAATAGGCAAATGTACACCTGCTAACCTACATATCAACCACAAATCTTTTTACGCAAATCGGGAATCTGAACTTGAAGATGTTTAATCTGGGCTTTCTTACAGCTAGATGAAAGCAACCTGCGGTACCATAAACCATTCAAGAGCCTCTTTGCAGTAGCATCGTTTGCTTGGGAACATCCGAACATCGCGGTATAGATATTTCCTCTCAACACACTTGAACTGTGCAATGGATTTTTTCCATACGAAGTTCTAACAATATTTAGCATCAATACTTCTTCTGAAAGCACTGTATGGACTTATTTACAGAAATCTCAGGACCGCTCAGCTGTTTAAAAGCGAGTGAATATAAGTTCCCAGAGCGGGGAAGATAGAATCAATAAGCGAACGTGTCCTACAAGATCAAATGGTGGTTTGACCAAGATCAGGACCACGTTTTTCGCGAAAACTTTGTAACCTCTGGTTCCAAGTAGATTCTCCGTAAGCAAGTTAACAGTGTAACGAAAATAATGACTTTTGTGACGTTATTCGCAGCAGTGAATTCGAGACGGTTCTTTGTGGTTTGAAGAATGTTCTATTTCATAGTCTTTGCCACAATCTGCACAATCTTCAGGCGTTCGTTGGCGAACGAAAAATTACATTGATCTTGGTACCCCTCTTGCAAAAATAGGTTTGACAAGATCACCAAATAGAGTCAATTATTTCCCATAAAATCGGAAACACCTTACTTTTTGTTAAGTCTTTTCGCCCGTCATTTACCAGACAAATGGGTATTAAAAAAAAATTAATTGACTCACAATGGTGCTGAGCCCCAACGGCAACCAGGTCTTGCGCGCTTTAAATTGGGCCTCAACCATTCTCCCCACTTGCTCGTTTTACTTCAAATAATGTCTAAATCTTCTTTAATTATAGCTTGTGACTCATAAACATTTTTTCACAGTCTTTCTCTTTTTGGCCTTTTCTGGCCACAAAAAGGCAAACAGCTTTTAAATCTGGTTTCATCATTATTTAGTACTTCTGAGTCACCGGAGCTTGACACAGCACCATACGATACCATATTGTGTAGTAATGGTTTCATATCGTTATTTCAAACTTACGGTGATTCAATCCATAACGCACATATATCACTAATTGGCACTAACGATCTATACCAGAATGCTGGAAACAAGATTAAGAAAAGATGGTCGCTTTTCGTAAAGAGCATATCGCGCTAATGCAAGATACAATGAACTAAGAGGCACTTACAAAGAGAGGTGCACCAATTTTACCGCTAGTGCTTCCAATAAGAGTAGTAATCGTGTAAATCACTAGAATGTGTCGCCTAGTACTAGGAGTGATAGAAAATCGGCAACAAATAGATCGTGATTATAAAACCTATAAAGCTCTAAATGACACCAACGTGCACAGGTCTTACCATTAGTGCTTGTGGTAAGACTAGGACTGCATAAGGTGTCTTTTTCTGAAAGCGACACATCGTCATGGCACAGGCTATAAAGCACTAACGAAGCATTAATAACTCGTACAGCTTACGAAGTGCAATTTTCTTGAAAACGGCCGATCGTGTGAGTTCTACCTCCAAAGCACTAAATACACTAACGATGCTTGCTGATATTGTTACCGTTTCCATTAACCTGCTTACCTTCACTCACGTACTAAAATTAAAGTGGAAATGGTTAAATGAAAGATATTACTACTTATGCAATGGGTTTACAAGGATTTTCGATCTCCAAAAATGTTTCACACACAGCCGTCACTTAAGAAATTGGCGACGAATGCCTCTTCAAGTGATTTGTGATAAATAAATAGTTTTAGTGCACAATAAGGTAAACACGAAATCTAGCAGAACTCTTCACAAGTCTTCAAGGTTCAACATTCCAGTCCACTCTTTAAGGTAATCCGTTTGAGCTGGATCACTCACTATATAAATTTGGATTTGTCCCCGTTTACGACTTATGGAAAGTAAGACCTAAACTTTGGTTGTACCAGAGAAAAATTACGTAAGTAAGAGACCAATTTCTGTTGCAACTTGAACAGCATCGTAGAGTTCGATCAGACCAGAAAAAAGACATTGAAGGTAGAAATAGAGCAGAATGGAGTGAGAATCGGAAGGGTAAGGATTGTAGAGGTAGCAAAATCCCAGTACACTGCTTTGTTAAAAATATTTGAAAGTAAAGCTTTATTGTTTATATTTACGTGAATAAAAAACTATTTAATTTTGGGTTGTATAATTAAAAAATATGGAGCTACACTTTCAACCTATAAAACCGTTTAATAAATATTTCAAAAAAAAAACAAGTGGATAGGTAAAACAACACTTAATGAATATTTAAACATATCAAGTTTAAAATTGTAGGAAATCCTAATTTAAAGCTGTCAACAAGCAATTAATTAAAACTTTGCTTAATTACAAATTCCGCCCCGAATTTTTCAGGATTAATGCAATTGTAAGTTTCCATTATAATAAAACATACCATGTACCTGGATACACAAATGAAATTTATGCTTCGTAGATTGATAAATTAATACAAATTTATGTAGATAAGTGAGAAAGTTCAGAAAGTACGAGCTTTCACAGCTTTTCCCGCATTCAGTCGATCAATACAGAAAAGAAACGACTATTTCGACAATGATTGATTACTTTTCCATACTGAGTTTTTTAAACCAATTCTGTTTTAAAAAGTTTTACAATAAAACTTATATCAGAATGGAAAATTTTGCACAATTAATCAACGTAAAATGTAAAACGAATTCTCACAAGTTAGAAACGGGTCACGACCACATAATGTACTGAGTTGGGGAACTATTCTCTCAGAATCACTTTATAGTTCTTCCTCGCATGGTTTCGTGGTTAGAGCCAGTATTATTGTTTGTTATAACGGGTTTTATAGGGGAAATGTGGAAAACAGCGAGTGCCTCACAGCTCATGTAATATGAAGGGAGGGTCAGCAAAGCCAGGAAATTATACGCCCACCCTGATATGTATAATATATGACTAGCTCTAGCATATACGGTTCGAACTCATACAAAACTCCAGCAGGTACAGATTGCCCAGCATGATTAATAAATGTGTTGAAATAACGGGACGAGGACAGTAACCATAACGTCAAATTTACAATTTGTAACGTTATAATTAAGTTAGTTATATGTACGCCATCTACTGACAAAAATAAGTTTAGTATTATCAACGTTTGAGCTGCTCACAAATTTACAAACCGAAAGGAAAGCAGTACCTTTTTAAAAATTTATTATTTTCAGAAAACTGTCTCTTCAATACTGTAACGCAATATACCAAAAGAAGTGTCTACGTGCATGACTGGTTGTCTTATCACTAAAAGATGTCCCCTAATCTTTTTTTTTACGCCCGTTAAATTTGTCAGAATTTTCTCTTGAATTGATCAGTTAGAGGAAAGCTGCAAGTTTAAACCGTAAAAACCAATTTACAGGATTTAATTAATAATATTCAGATATTTAGGTTAAGTGTTAGTTACAATGTTTTCTCCGTGTGCCTAATTTTAAGAATTGTACCACTTTATTATAAATAATCTCTCTAAGGCATTTGTAAGGATATACGCTGCACGTCTTTCAGATATCCAATCTAGCACGTCGTTAGCTTTTTAGAAAAAATCTCAAACGTCTTAATGTTTTATCAGTTGGAAAATAAACTTAAATATTATAGCTAATTAAATTTATAAGCGAGAAGCACGTAAAAACTTTAAAAGTAATTAGACAACAGCAGCTTTAAAGAGAGAGATTCTGAAATTACAGCTTGAGTGCAATGCTATGTTTGCATATAATTACACTTCGCAATAGGCCAATAGTATGTAGATTAAAAATTTCTCAATCCCTGGATGATTAGCAGAGATTGATAGGTGTTTTTCTTAAAATCCTTTAGAAAAGGCCAAATCCCCAGGATTTCGTCAGTTACTCTTTTATCTACGACAATGTGTATCAAGCATACTTTATGTTCATTACCTATCCTGCATGTTCCTAAGGCATATTTCAACCTAACTCAAGATTTTGTTCTTGGCTAAAGTGTCTGAACTTCAACTAGAGGTTCACATCTTAACTATCTACTCCACGTGGTTCTGGTCTTAGACAAATTTTGAAGATCTGCTAAATTTTGAAGTAGTAGTTATAAAGGTTATCATAAGATGTTAAAATTACAGCTAACAAACAAACAAAAAAGCAACAAGTGAAGATAGTGCTTATATGGAAGGTACAGAAGGTTTGTTGTTCAGCTGCTCATCGACGAGGGTCTTGAATTAAAAATGCATTTAAGGAGCGACCGAAGCGACAAGAACGATGACGAACCGTATAATTACCATTATTCTTCTGTGGTACTATACACTACACTAAATAACAAATTAATCATGAAGGGCAGGTACAGAAGTAGTAACAACATAACAGTGCAAAAAATATATGATCGAACAAATCTCAAATAACAAGTATATATATATATATATATATATATATATATATATATATATATATATATATATATATATATATATATTGAGATGGTTAGATAAAATTAAGACAGGGATTTGAGAGTTTAAGCTGGCATTTCTACATAGAACAATATGAATTCAATTACGATACATTTACAATGCATTTATTTAAGTAATTTGGTATACGATTTAAAGAAAGTGGATTTGTTTTGATTGAAACAGGCTTAATAAAATTTGTACAAATTGGTTCAGTTATAAAAAGCATTGTGCTACATAAAAACATGTCAGGAAGGTTAAATAAAGTATATCCGTAAGTACGATTAAGTTCGTGGACTTTGTTTCATTAAATTTACATTTCATATAAAATAATTTGGCATTTGGATATTTTACAGGTGTTTAACACACAGTGTAGCGTTATGTTTATATTAGAGACATATGTTAAGTTAGGTAAAATGCAGGAACGATGTAAAAATTTGAGAAAGGGTTATAGGACGAACATGATTTATGTATTCCTCACAATATTAATTAAAGTGGATGTGCGATAGAAAAGTTAGTGCATAGTAAACATTAAGCACAATGTACAGAACAATTTTACATAATGAGATTTACATGCAGATACATTTTTGTATAAGATTTTTGAAGAAATGTGTTAAACAAGATGAATTGTTAAAGTGACTAAAATTTAAACGATGCAAGTAAGGTGAATATTGAAAATATTAAAGACAAATTTTATGAGTTGTGTGAATAACATTTTTATTAATTTGGACGTTTAATACGCAAATTATTTGAATATTTAAATTAAGTTAGGTTAAGTTTTAAATTTATAGTTTTTTTGAGTAATATGAGCTTAGAATAAATTGTTAATGTAATTAATAGGAGGTTTTCCTCGTTTCCATGCGGTAATTTACTTGGTACAAATCATTTAAACATGAATTTAGTGAAATAGGGTTAACTATACAAGTTTCCTATGCTAAACAGAATTTTCCTCTAAATTTAAGATTTTGGACATATAATAAATGTTTTCTAATACAAAATTTCGTGCAGATCACGAATATGCATTTAGTTTAAGTGTAGAAAGTAAGATTTTTTAGATATAAGCAATTTTAGTTTAGAATAAGTCAATTCGTAAATTTTTTAACAGAGGTATGTCAAGTTTGGTATCATTTTGTGCGGAATCTTGCACATATTTCATTTCTGTTTTTAAAATTTAAATCCGTAGCTTAATAAGAAAGTTATAGCATAATTTATAATTTAGTTAGATTTTCAAATATATTTTGACCAATCACAGACTTGGTTACCTTGTTTGGATTTGTAAAAAAAAATTGAAATTGTTGTAACTAACAGGAGGGTATATAAGGAAATGTTTTAGAACAGAATCTCTCTCTTCATTTTCCATTAGTTTTGAAAAGTTAAATTTTTATATGAAAAAGTGTGGTGTTTGTGTTAACAAGTAAGTTATATAACCACATTCATTATCGGGAAATTTTAATACGAGTTTAACGAAGAGACGAAAAGTTCCGAAACAATTGTTATTTAACCTACATTGCTTAAAATTAAGTGAGATTACCGATAAATTTTCCATGTTCGTAAAGTTGATTACGATTCAAATTTAACAGTTGTTACGATTTATGTTTGACGTGTTTAAAAAAGTTCGATTGCTGAAATTTATTTGTGATTACGTTATTTTAGTATTATTTTAGTAAGGCTCATTTAATATACAAGACATTTGATATAACGTGGAATCCACATAATAAAGAATCATTTAATAATACCAGCAGTGCTTACAAATGCCATATAATTCAATTCAATTCAAATTATAAAAACATTAAATACACACCAAAGAATAAATTCTATCCCCATATGAGATCTGAACTAAGCCGGTGCATAATAATTAAATACAAGTTATTTTTTCCCCAATAATTGAACCCTATCCACATATTGATTATTTTACCATTACAATATACAGAGTGTTTAAAAAATATGCGCCAATATTAAAGGGGGTGATTGCCCAGATCATTTTATACAATAAAGTTCCTATAAACATAGGCCTGCAAACGTTTCGTTACCGATCTACAGCGTGTTGAAGTTTAATTTAAAAAAACAGTCAAAATTAAATTTTTCTAAAACGGCTTGAGATATCATAATGAAGTTTTACGCGTGTTAATAGCTGTGGGAGATACATACTTTGCAATACAACATGATGTTTCAGTCGTACCATTGGTGCCCGTATTGGCACGTCACAGATTATTTTTCAAAAAAAAAGTAGGATGCCGCTGATTTCTCTAAAAATAAAAAATATTTTTTAATTCTTTGTTCAATTGTGAAGAAAAAGGCTCTTTTGTCTTTTTATCGTATGACGTACCGTTTTTGAGTAAAAAAACATTTTAGTGCATGTCCATTTATTACAGAAAAAAAGTTTTAAAAATCAAGGGTTTCATTCAAGGGCAAAAACAAATATTTCACCAAACCAAAAATTTTACCAACCAAAAATTACGAACACTGTACAAAGTGACCACCTCGAGCTCGGATGCAAGAATCTAATCTTCTCCTTATTGACTGGCAAACTCTCTCAAAAAGACCAGGATCTGTTTGAATTGAGTTGCACCCAGCAATGATTCGATTTCTTAAGTCTTCTACGTTTTCCAATGGAGTAGCGTACACCAAGGACTTCAAATAGCCCCACAGGAAAAAATCAAGGGGATTTAAGTCCGTCGATCGTGCAGGCCATAAGTGAGGTCCACCCCGGCCAATCCAACTATTTCCGTATGCTTGTGTTAAGAAATCACGAGCTACTTGACTAAAGTGGGCTGGTGCGCCATAGTGCATATACCACATTGCATCTCTAATTGCTAATGGTACGCCCTCCAGAAATCCAGGGAGCGTGTTTTCTAAAAAGTTGCTGTACACCTCTCCGGTAAGTCTCCCGAGTAGAGATACCGTTTCAATTAGGCAGTCACCCACAATCCCAATCCAAACGTTCAAAGAAAACTGATGTTGAAAACGATCTTCAACAATTTCATTTGGATTTTCTTCACACCATACATGGTTACTATGGAAATTCCGTATTGCATTTCTTGAAAAACTCGCTTCATCGGTGAACAGAATCAACATCAGGAGTTGAGGGATTTGAACAATTTTGTGCAAAAGCCATTGACAGAATGCAATGCGAGGAGGAAATTCAGCAGGAAGAAGTGCTTGAACGCGTTGTATATGGAATGGATACAACAACTTTTCCTTAAGAATGTGCCAAATAGTCCCATTACTTACATCCAAAGCGTCAGCAATTTTTCGAGTAGAAGTACCTCGATCTTCTTCAATCATGTCCAAGCACATCCTCTTCCAGCTCTAACGTTCTTGCTGTCCTTGGCCTTCCTGCTCCTCCATTTCGTCTTAATGTGTCTGTTTCATAAAGACGCCGATGAATACATTCGAAAGTTTTTCTATCAGGAGCAATACGGCCCGGAAATCTTTCAGTATACAACCGCCTAGCTTCTAATGCATTCCCATCAGCAAGTCCATAAATGTAGTGCATGTCGGTCATCTCGGCATTCGTATAGCGATTCATGATAAGGAACTTCAACAAATTCGACACATACAAAATTATTAATCACGAGACTCATTCAATATGTCAGTAATATGTCAGTGAATTATACAGGAATGTTTAAAAATATTTTTGTACGCATGACAAATGAACATGCACTAAAATGTTTTTGTTACTCAAAAACAGTACGTGGTACGATAAAAAGTCAAGAGAGCTTTTTTCTTCACAATTGAACAAAGAACTATAAAATATTTTTTATTTTTAGAGAAATCAGCGGCATCCTACCTTTTTTCTTAAAAAATAGCCTGTGACGTGCCAATACGCGCTCCAATGGTACGACTGAAACATCGTGTTGTATTGCAAAGTATGCGTCTCCCACAGCTATTGACACGCGTAAAATTTCATTATGATATCTCAAGCCGTTTTGGAAAAAATCTAATTTTTTTTAAATAAAACTTCAACACGCTGTAGATCGGTAACGAAGCGTTTGCGGACCTTTATTTATAGGAACTTTATTGTATAAAATGACCTGTGCAATCATCCCCTTTAATATTGCCGCATCTATTTTAAACACCCTGTATATATATATATATATATATATATATATATATATATATATATATATATATATATCTATACAGGGTGTTCTAAAAGTCCATCAGGAAACTCCGGGAGGGGAATGTACGAGCTAAAATAATAACAGTTTGTAAGGAAATTTTTTTTCGATTGTCATTTGTTTGCAAGTTACGGCCTGTCAAAGACCGATTTTTTAAAATTTTCTTTTTAAATAACTTCTGCAGTTCAAGGTCGATTAGTCTCTCATTTGACATACTTACTAATTAGTTTTATTGGAGCAGTAATAAAAAAGTTCCATTATGCGCCGTTAGAGGGCACTTTACCCAAAACTCAAAACTTGTTTTGTTGATAACTTTTTTTTCTTGCCAAACATCGCAAAAATATGAACATTATTATAAAGGGAAACAATATTAGAAAAAAATATGTGTTCTTTATTCAAGCCGATAAATGCAACCGTTTAGTCAGAAATCGCTATTAAAGTTTTATTAAAATACCAAATGTTGATAATTCCATTCGTTAATTAACCGAGTTGGCAGGCTTCAAATAACTGTTATTAATACACTTCATACGAATTGTCACGAACATTGTTTAATCTTCGTATAAGTTTGATTTTTTACCATAATAATTTGGAAAATGTCTCAGCGATACTCAAGTACTGAATACCTTGACATGCATTTTTGTTATGGACAAGCAAATGGTAATGCAGAACAAGCGCGCCGGAATTACATAGATGCATATCCTGATAGAAGAATACCACATGCACAAACATTTGTTCACATTCACAGACGTCTGGGGGAGCACGGTTCTATTAGAAATGATATTTATGACTCAGGAAGACCAAGAACTACGAGAACTGTAGAAAAAGAAGAAAGAGTGCTGGAGACAGTAGAGGCAAATTCAGCGATAAGTACAAGAAGAATTGCCGCGCAGCAGGGTATTGCTCATTCTTCAGTTTGGAATATTCTTCACGAGCAACTTCTTTACCCATTCCATGTGCAAAAGGTACAAGCACTTTATTATGAATATTCCGTGTGTCGTTTGCAGCTCTGTAATAGCATTATGGAAAAATATGACGAAGATAATGCATTTATCAATAACATTTTGTTTACTGACGAAGCCGGCTTTACAAGAGATGGTATTACAAACTCATAATACTCATCGATGGTCTGATGAGAATCCACATGCATACCAAGAAACAAAACATCAACGAAGATATTTTTTTAACGTATGGGCTGGAACCGTAGAAGATCAATTACTGGGTCCTTACTTTTTTAATGGAGTGTTATTTGGAATTTCTTCGAAACGATCTTCCAGATTTAATTGAAGATGTTCCTCTAAGAACAAGAGCAAATATGTGACTTCTACAAGATGGCGCCCCTCCACATTTTAGTTTAACTGTTCGTAAATATTTAGGTGAGGTGTTTCATAATAGTTGGGTCGGAAGAGGTGGACCAATAGCTTGGGCACAGCGATCGCCAGATCTTAATCCAATGGATTTTTTTCTCTGGGGGCATTTGAAGTCCATTGTTTATAAAACGCCTATTAACGACGTCAATGATCGGCGACAAAGGATTATTGGTGGGCGTGAAACAATTAGAAACAATATCGGTGTTTTTCATCGCGTCAGACGATCATTTCTAAAACGTGTTAGAAAATGTATAGAGGTGAATGGAGGTCATTACGAACATTTGTTATGATAAACTTGTAAATTGTTACTTACTCTTTGTAACTTTAATTCAATATGCAATAGTTTTAGAAATGTTATAGTAACTTATAATCCTTATGTTATGTGTGTAGCATTTTCTCTTGTATTGGTGTTTATGTATTTGTATTTAGTTTTTTTTTTTTCAGTTTGTCCTGTAATTGGTACTTGTTTCTGTTGGACAAATAAAATGTATTATTATTATAAAATAGGAGAATCTGTCATACTTTGTTCGTGTAATTCCACTATCTAACGCTATCTCTTTGTAAAACCAGAATAAAAAAAATTGGTCTTTGACAAGCCGTAACTTGCAAACAAATGACAATCCTAAAAAAATGTCCTTACAAACTGCTATTATTTTAGCTCGTAGCATCTCCTCCCGGAGTTTCCTGATGGACTTTTAGAACACCCGGTATATATATATATATATAGTGCATACCAAATGTATGGAACCAGCCTTACTGTTTCATAACTATTCAAAGTAAATCGATAAACTTTTATATTAATGCTGTTTATAAAGCCTTCTATTGTCTCCACAGTTATTTTTTTAACTCACAAGGCCAACTTGATTGTTTTAAATAGGAAGAGGTGTCAAATCGCGTACCGTTTGAAAGGTATTTTTAAATATAATTCAGCGACATACCGCTTGTCATAGTTATCTCTAACGATAACTTCGCTATTGTAAATTAAAGAATGGGAGTAGGTATTAACTGGATAACCGAAGATTTAGTGAACGCTGAAAACAATGGTTAGTTTATGTTATTTAGCGAACGTCAAAAACTTAAAACTTTGCCTGAAGTACTAAATTATGGAGCATCTTACAGAAGAAGAACGTATAGAAATCTTGACAATGATAGGATACAGTGATAGAAGAGGCAGCGATGCAGAAGTACGTGATTTGTTTAATGCGACGTATCCTGACCGCAACCCTACCGCCAAATCTACTGTTACTAAAACAGTGAAGCGTTTTACGGAAACAGGTCCTGTATAGAATCGTTTAAAATCTAGCCGTCCAGACGATGAAAATTATGTAATTGTTACTTTGGATGTTATTAATACGCCAAGGACTTTGGTACAGCAATTAGCAGCAAATCATGATATATCCTAGCCTTCCGTCTGCAGAGTTTTGAAGCATCAAAGATATCATCCTTATAAAGTACACTTGGTTCAAGAATTAAATAAAGACGACGTACAGAAGATCAGAATTCTTTGAAGAAATTATGCATCGAATAAATGCTGATCCAAATTTCATCAATAATATCGTGTTTTCTGATGAAGCTACTTTTTTGCTAAATGGTAAAGTACATAAGCAAAACTACAGATACTGGGCAGACAGTAATCCACATTGGATGGACGAAGCTCACACGCAAGTTTCCAGGAAAAGTTAATGTTTGGGCAGGTACGTAACCGAATAGTCTTATGTTTCAATTTTGTGCAATAACTTCAGTTTATCTGCGGGCCCATAATATCTATCCTAACATACTAAAATACTTTCATCTTTCACAGGTATTGTTGGACAGAACAGTATAGGTCCTTTTTTATTGATGGTAATGTTCCTACGGCTACATATATGCAACTACTGCAAGAAAATGTCATCCCTCATCTAACAAAATTATACCCCGATGAAACCAATCCTAACTTAATTAGCAACACGTTATGGTTGCAACGCGATGGAGCCCCTCGGCATTATAGCCACGAAGTTCGTGCTTAGTTAAACAACATTTTGCCGGAAAGGTGGATTGGACGTCGAGGAAGTATTGAACCATCGCGATTACCCCACTAGATTGTTTCATGTTAGGTTACCTGAAGAGTCGTATTTACCTAGATAAACCAAATAACTTGAATGAACTAGTGAAACAAATTCGAGGAGAAACAGAAAATCTTCCTCGCGAGTTCATTTTTAATTCAGTTGAAGGATTTTCTAATCGAATTTATTACTGCCAAGAGTTGAATGGGGAACAGTTTGAACATCGCTTATAAATGATTCTCATAAACTTAAAATACGGTTTCAACAATCTGATGTTACAATAAACACCATGAAACAATTCATTGTTCCCCATTCTAACTGCATCTTCAGTTATCCAGTTAATTCCTACTCCCAATCTTTAAATTTCAATAGCGAAGTTATCATTAGAGATAACTATGGCAAGCGGCATGTCGCTGAATTCTACTTGAACATACCTTTCAAACGGTATCCGATTTGACCCCTGTCCTATTAAAACAAAATCAAGTTTGTTCTGCAGCTCCCCACCTTGTCAGTTAAAAAAATAACAAAACCGCGAAAATAATAAGAGGCTATGTAAACAGCATGCATATTAAATTTTTTCGATTTAGCTTGAATAGCTTTGAAATAACAAGGCTGGTTCCATACGTTTGCTACGCACTTTGTGTGCGTGCGTGGTGTGTGTGTGTGCGCGCGTATGTGTGTGTGTGTGTGTGTGTGTGTGTATGTGTGTATGTGTGTATGTGCGTGGTGTGTGTGTGTGTATATATATATATATATATATATATATATATATATATATATATATATATATATATATATATATATATGTGTGTGTGTGTGTGTGTGTGTGTGTGTGTGTAAGTGTGCGTGCGAATGTAAAAATTGAAACCTATGGAATAGCAATATCTGGTGTGGAACAAGACAAGACCCTCCAACCTACAGAGTGGAAATTAAAAGAAATGAAACAGTTTTAATAATATTTTTTTAGAATAATTACGCATTCTCCTTTTAGTACATTCATAACAAAAATATGCGCCATTTGACAAACAAAAACAATAATCTATGTCAGATGGACGTTTAAAACCTCTTTTCAGATAATTGACATATAGTAGATGCTAACTTAAAGAAATTCCAAAACCGCCCGTTTCTATAAACATTTAACCATTTTCAGTCCTGCTTAATTAATTTTTAAACTTAGTTTGCTTTACATTAAGAAACTTTGAAAAAGAATAAGTCTACACATTTTTTTATTCCGATATTGAAAAAATGCATTCCTACAAATTTCTTGTCGCAAAATTACGGATCATGGCGAGAAATTACATAGAGCATAATTAATTAGTATGTCTAAGGTATATATGTTGTTATTCTCATATCCTTGAACTATACAGCTGATCCAGAAATAATTAACAGAAACCAAAAACTGATCCAAATTAACACCTTTCTCCGCCTCTGAATTACTCCCAAAATCCAATCAGCCCCAGGAGAAGCAAAACCAGGCTTAAATACAACATTTTCAGTACGTTCTGGTTACTAACATACATCCATACACTCACGCACGCACGCACTTACGCACGCACGGACGCATGCACGTACTCACGCACGTACGAACACACGCACTCACGCACGCACAAATGCACACACGCAAAAATTTACTAGTTCATTGCCTCTTTCATGTCTTATACCACAACCTACTTTGGCATTAAAATCGTCAATGACCATTGCAGTTTGCTATTTTGTTCAAATATCAGTAGTTATTGCAATAATGATAAATTCCATAGTGTTGAATTCTAGATTAACATTTTTTTATTTTAACCATGAGGTATACTAGAAGGATTTCTAAACCCAATAGTTTTATAAATAATAAAAAATTATCAATTCCAAAAATTTTCCAAGCCACCGCAAAGTACAGCACGAACGGCGGACGAATAAGTTTAAGAAGTAATTATTCCACGTAATAAAACCTTTCCCAAAATGTTTTCTAACAAATTGTAAAATACACAAATTAGTTTTACGAACAGATAAGAAAAGAACAACAGGCAAAACTAGTCCTATTTTCTTATTCCATTTTCTTTGTGGATCTCCAGCTGGTCTTCAAAATATTTTCACCGTGACCTTTGAGTTGAGAAATATAAGCAAATCATTTTTGTGTTTAAAATTTTCGTAGATGTAATGATGCAGTCTGTTAACGAGCTAAAAAATTTTGGGTTTTATCTGAAACTAGATGTTCGTCGGTGTTAATGAGGTTAATGAAAAAGGAAACCAGGCCCGCGGATTAATGTTTGTTGTCCAAGTGAAATTCTTCCTTTAAATGTAATTACTAAGTACAACTTTTATTGGTTTACGTATTTGGTAAAATTATATTTGGTGCGGGATTACAGGTTGTCATTGAAGTACCCCAACTAATAGGAAAATATTATTTTCTAAATGTTCAGTTCTTAGTAGTACATGCATTAAGTGGGTAAGTAAAGAAGACCTCGTCAATAACCAGAAAGAGCAAATAACCTTATTGTCACGTGGTAATGGGTCGAAAACACCCATTCTTGTAACTTTTGTATGTTAGCGTATCTTTAAGGGTCTATTTATAAAACTAAATGGGGGATGTAACAGCGTAGTTTGGTTGCAAGCTTGACAAAGGTTGGTGTAAGTTTTATATTATCCTATTCCAATACTATTAATTAGATGAGATGAGGTCCTGAAGATACCTACATTATTAAATGTAGAAATACTATGGTTTAACCAATTTTTTCAAAGGGCACATACGATCGTATCCCTATCACTATGTTAGTAGACAAGACAGAAGTTTTAGGTCTCAGTCGATACGCAGCTTTGGAGACCCCTTCTTTACCTTTCCGACGTGTTGTTGGATTCGTTCTGTTACAGACCTACTGCATTCTGCTTAATAGAACTACGGGTCTTTGATGCAATAAAGACATTTAAGACTGTAGAGTACTCCATTGATGGGAAGACACAGTTTCTCGATGGTAAGCAGTGATTTTATCGTATTGTACTTTAGTACGTTTTCGTCAAAGATGTAAGTAGCTCTTTTTCTAAATGATTTTTTGTTAGTATAACGCTGATTCCGTAATCGGACCCATCTGTCTGAATGACACATGGTTGCGAGAAGTGATGGATTTCAACAATAGTAGCGCAAATAAATTATTCATTAATTAGAATATTTTGGCTTTTATTTAAAGGTATAATTCTTCCGCAATAATGAAGTAAGAGTGGAATCGAAGAAAAAAAAACTTGGCACAAATCTGCGGTAAAATAAGACCATACCAGATATCCAAATCTCACACTGAATATGTATTTGAACTGGATTTTACTCTTTTCGGATTGAACAAGAGGTTTTTGCTTAACCACGTATCCCAGATAACAGCTGATTTCACACCAAACTGTCTCTTTGTCACTATGTACAGGTTTCTCATAAATTACCCTAGGGTTTTCACCACTTGAATAATGTATATTCTGCTTACTAAAACATCGGGAAATGTGGAAGCGCACCTCGTGACTAAAAAAACGTGCATCTTGAGGCAAACTTTGAATCAAAGCTTCACATGCCTGTACTCGATTTTACAAGTCCCGTTCTGAGAGTTCTTGACCGATGACCATCTTGTATGGATGAAAGGGAAGGTTTTTGGTGAGAATTCGACGCACAGTACGGTTAAAAAGCACCAGATCGAGTGCATGCAGAAGGCTTAGTGGACTACAACGGAGACTACACGGCAAACGTTTTCCAGAGTTTCAATGGTCCTCTGAACTCCAACCCTTTTCTACACCACACTACCACAAGCACGGATGTTCACCATCCACAACAAAATAAATTTTCGGCCAAGAACAGCATTTCGAGGTAAATTCGATAACACGTACGCTTCACTACAACGATAGATTTATTTTGGGAAAAATACCTCTGAACGGCAAAAGAGCGTTGTTCGTTCGATCAAGCCACCTCAACTACTAAACTCGACATTAACAGAAACTTCCAGGGCTATAGCGTCATTAGAGCCTACCCTTATCCTAACACGCCCCTTTCATTCACAACGCCATCTCGAAAGTGGGGATAATTCCCTGCCCCACCGGATATATGCAAATAATATTGTCGTCTAGGTAGGTAAACACATTTGGTGCAAGGTTAGCGCCAATTTTACTGTCACATGTCAAAGGGATAGAGGTTAAAGGATATACGTGTGTGTGCGCGTACGTGCGTGTGTGCGTTCGTGCAGACTTGCGTACGTGCATGCGTGAGTGCGTACGTGTGTGTGTATGTGTGGGATAAAAATAGTGATTAATTGCACTATTGACAATAATCCGCAGTTGCAGGTCGTTCAGCTTTGAAGCATACCTAGCTATTTAAGTAACTCTAGAAGAAAAAGTCCAAAGTAGGTTTTAGTGAGTTGCAGTGATCTTAGTGCTGAAAAACGGTTTATTGTTCATAATTGACTTTTACTTTTAGCATTCCACTGTCCATCGGTGTTGCTGTATCATACACATCCTTCTTCAAACCGTACCTCTTCAAAATTCTTGTAGTACATCCATACTGATCAACAAAGATCCCATTACACATAATATGAATTTCCATTCCAAGGTAAAACAGAATGTTATTCTTTGGCTTCCCCACTTTGATTTGAATAGCTTTGGCCAAATTCTTCAATCAGATTTACCTATGACCACACCATCGTCTGCATGAAATGCCATCATCACAGTTCTGCCTTTGTTGTAGAATAAACAAGGATCATCGTCTACATCATGAAAATCTATACTTTTAAGATAATATGTTAACTTGATATTCCATGACTTCGGAGCTTGTTTAAGTACATACAGGCTCTTGCGTATATTGCATACTCTGCCACTACCATCATCTCTTCTTCAAGGTCATCATTAACAAGTGCAGTTTTGATGTCAAATTGATACACCAATGTTTATAGACTGCATAACTCAAGAGTAATCTGATACTGGAATGTCGAGTAACAGGAGAATATATATATATATATATATATATATATATATATATCAAAATAGTCCACTCCGTACTCTCGATCATATCTTCTGACAAATAATCGAGCTTTTGGAACACCATTGTCTTTGATTCGAAATAACCAACGACAAGGTAAAGGTTTATGATCACCTGTCAAATTAGTCAAATTCCAAGTATTCATTTTTAATACTGAACCCATCTCATCATCCATGGCCTTTTTCCATTCAGTGTCTTTTAGTGCATCTTTAACATTCAGCTTGTCCACATTTCCAATCAATTCCATTTAGATAGTTTCATAAGCACGATACCTAGGATAAGGTTTAATGCTAGTTCTGTCTCTCAACTTTCTACTATTTCCATTTTGAATGCTTTCTTACAAATTTTGTGTTTGTTGGATTTTACTGTCATATTTTGCTGAATCGTCATCGCTGCTGGCATTCTCTTCGCTTTCACTGTCAGATACATGCTCCCCCTGGCGTCAATGCAATTTTCTTTTTAAATTCTTCCTTCATTAAAGAATCAATATCTATTTCAGTTTTTGGACTTTCTACATTGCCACTTTCATAAAATTTGACATTACACGACACTTCGATAACATTTTTGAGGAATGTATACTCTGTAACCAAGTTCTTCTGTATGATTACCAATAAATATACCTTTATGACTCTTTCTGTCAAGTTTCTTCAGTTACTGACTAGGGATGAAAACGTAGCAGTTGCACTCAAATTGATTCATGTTCTAGACATTGACTCATCTACCAACCCATAAGTCTACAGGGCTCTTTCCTTTCAGTGTACTGGTTCCAGTTTAATTAGTAGTATATACAGAATAACTCAAATCTTCTGCCCATAATTTGGTTCCAAGTTCTTTGGTGTATATCTCAGAACGTCCTACCTTTACAATTGTCCTCATTTCTCTTTCAACTCCTCCATTCTGTTGAGTAGTGTAAGTTACAGACCTTTTACTGAGTATACTCAATTCTTCGAATGTATCCTTGCCTCTGACATTGTCAATTTCCTTGCCATTATCTGACATCAATACTTTCGATTTGTAACCAAATTGATTTTCTACCAAATTCAGGTATATATTCACCTTGTCAATTGCTTCAGATTTCTATTTTAGAAAATATATGGTTCTGAAGTGATTGTAGTCATCTTTGAAGATCAGAAAATATTTGCTTCCTCCAACATGTACCATATCCAAACATTTCTTGGCTACTATAGAATTTTTATGGTGAGCAATACTGCATTGCTCTCCATAAATTACATAAAAATTCCAGTCAGCAATGAACTTGATGTTATTTCTTTTCAATACATCTCTGACATATCTGGACATTTTGATGTGCCAGACGTTCACGCCACAATATAACAGACACAGCATAAAAACCATAATCAGTCACATTCACTTTCTTGAAGTTCATGCAAAATTAATTTTCTACTCCTATAGCCATCACTACAACTTGATCTTTATCTTTAAATAACATTTCTTTTGCATATGATTCTTGTTTAAGACCTTTATCTAACACAGTAGTTAGAGAAAATAGATTGAAATTTAATTCAGGAACACTCTTCCAAAAACTATCTTTTTCCATTTCGACCCATCGTATGCTGTCATATAGGCTGCTCCAATACCATCTGAATAAAGAATGGTTGAATTACCTAACTTGATTCTTGTAGTTTCATTCAAAGGAGTTAAGTTTGACAATAACTCAAATTTCCAGCCTTGTATATTGTTGCTCCATTGTTTATGTACCAATTTTTTTTTAATTATTTTGCAGTCTTACTTCGGTTGCTTTCAAAGCTACTGTAAAATAAGCTTTCGTTCCCTTCGTTTCTTTCGTTGGACATTCATTTGCAAAATGACCTTTTTCTTTGTAGTTATTACAGTTATAATTTGCTTTACAGCATTCAGTGCATTCTTTACATGGCTTTACATGACAATCCTTCTTGGCGTGACCATTTTTTCTCCATTTGAAACATTTGATTACGCTGGAATTCTTTTTCTTTGATTGACCTTCCTTTCCCTTCGCTAACAAAGCATTTTCTACATCTGAACTCGGTTTTAATTTTTCTCCTTTCTGTAGGCGTTTCATAAGACTGCATTTTGTTGTTTCATTTTCTACCATAGAGTCCCAAGCTGCATGAAAGTATTGAAGCCTATCAGGCAAGCTTTGCAATATTCTCGTCACAATCCATTCATCGCTTATGGTCTCTTCAACAGCTTTCAGTTCCTGGGCCAACCCATCAATTCTAATGCAATTGCTCATGACTGTCTTACTTTCATCATAAGGACAATTAAAGAACAGTGCACTACTATCTTTCGATATTTGTGCTTTCGAATCATTTAATGTCTCTAGCCTGCCTAAAATATCTTTCGATCAATTGCAAGTTCTTATATTCAGCATAATGCTTTCCTCGACATTGATCTTTTTACTATAAAATCAACCCTTCTTTGGATCTCCACGCTGAATAGTTACTGATACCTGTCTTCTTTCACACTTCATCCAATTTTTCAACCTGTATTCATTTCCATATTTATTTGATTTAACTGGTTTAAGGTGTTTAAATTGGAAGCGCAGAAAAAATAGGAAAGGGTTCTCTAGACTATACTCACCTACTGATAACACAGAAACCGTCTAGCTCAATACGGTTTGGAATTCGGGATTAAAATTAAGCGCCAGAAATCGCTCCCCAAAATCAAAAACTGACGGTTACCTCGACTTCCGGATAACGATGCCTAAAGAGGTGAATAGGGAATTAAAGGAAAGGAGAGAAAAACGGGAAGAGAGAATAACGAAGAAAGTTGTAGTGTGACACAAAAATGTAATTTTTAAGATAAGTGTAGACAGAGAATCAAACAAACGAAGTGAACTGAAGTTAAATCTTTGTTTCTTTTTATATACCAATATAAATAATATAATATGATAATTTGTGTATACCAAATACGGTTAACACCGAAATAGACCCAAAATGAAGTGAATCGTAAGGTTCGCAAGTAAAGCAGGTTTTTACATCAAACCTAAAGGAAAGTTAATATACAAAATTAATTCCTTTAAAAGTTTAACTTTCGGAAATTGAAGACCTTTTATTGAAGCTGAAGGTAAAACATATATTATATATTATATATATATATATATATATATATATATATATATATATATATATATATATATATATATATATATATATATATATATATATATATATATATATATATATATATATATATATATATATATATATATATATGATAGTCCAAAATAATAATAATTGAAGTAAATAATTGTTAAATTTGCAGGTAAAATGTAGGTAAATTGGATTTTACACAAAAGTTATAGTTAAACTGTAAGAATTTAATTAAAAAAAGGAAGGAAAATTCGTGCGTATAAAAAATTAACAGCAAATGACATTAATGTAATGCTAATACGGAACAGCTGCTGTCACGTAACAGGTTTATGCGCAGTTGACCTGCTGTTCATTATAACAAAAAACATGGACGATATCTTAAAGTGAATATTGGTGTGGTACAAAATTTACCAAATAGTATTAGAAATTATAAAGTAATGAATATCACTTAAATACAGATCAAACTAATAATTAAAAAGGTTCGTGCAGCAACAGTAACTTCTAGCAGTGTGTAATTGTTCCAAACACGTTCATTAATCGTAAGTAAAGTATACTGTAGTTACATTAACTTATTCAGTCTTTAATTTCTAGAGAGTAGGTTAGTTAAACTCTTGTATACACGGCTTCTAACACGTACAGCGAGAATACAGTAATTTAGTCTATGCGAAAAATAATAAAGTTATGACTTTTGGTAGCATAGAAATTGATATCCTATCGTTAATGCATGTAAATGTCCAACGGATGCATGTAAATTTTAGTTCTCGGTCTGCTTACCAATTTGTAACAGGCACAGTTTAATTCCAGTAGTAACACAACTTCTATAACGGACAAGTAGCCAGGATTGCCCTAAGATTGTAGGTGAACACACTAAAGTGGTACGAAATGACTTCTGTTAGTCAATCCGTAATTTGTTTATTGTTGTGCGCTTTCAGTCGCTAACAAAGGGACATGAAGTAATATCAAGTAAAGAACTACGAAACAGCTTACCCCTTTTACGACGAACCTTTATATTCGCAATGTTCTTCCGAGTAACAGGTAATTTGTAACAGTTTCAGTAAAGCCCAAGCAATTTTTGGTACAGTTAAATTCTTCTAACTTATATCCGAAAAATATTCGATTGTAGAAATTTTAGAGCAGCTCATAAATTTTCCATAGCGTCGTAAAATGGCGACCGCAAAAAAGAATACGAGAAATGTATGTTTTTCAAAACGAAAAATTGTTAGAAATGATTTCTTTGTTATCGATCGATAATTAATAAATGCTATTGTATTTGAATGTCTTAACCTCGCCTCAAACGGAATTTCAACAAACTAACACAGTTATATGAGTAGATATAAACAGTTGGGGATTCAGCGATTTGCCCATAGCTGGCGTAAGTATGTACTTTCGTTCAATAAAATTTAATTTGCTTATTTTGTATAGCAGAATGTAAGGACATTATTTTAATAAAAGGAAATTCCAATACAAAGTGTAGCATATCAAGGTATTTCAGCACCCACAATATGCAAGATTATTTTGAAAGTTTTCATATCGTTAGATATTTGCGCAGAAGTATGTTTAGTACATTACAGACTTGCTTGACAATTTTTCTTCACAGTAAAAGTTTCACTGATACACTGACTTTTCTACTGTTTTAGAATCATCTCCCTTTACAGCTTACTGGGTCCATAACCTGTTGTTCACCCAGCAGATACGCAGTGAACTTTCAAGGTTAAAGAATCTCATTTTCTTAATTTTAATGAATGTGTAACTTTTATAACCTTTATTTAGAATTCAAAAATATAATTCGTTGAATGAGAGTAATTATTACTTACAATAATTAATTAGATTCTGACACATGGTTTTTTTTATATCGAAAAACATCACATACACACACACGCGCGCGCACACACACACTAACTACAAGGATAAAGTAAATTTCGTTTTACAAACTATGTACTCACACTTATAATTTGAATTTGCGCGTCAACAATAAAGAAGTAGAAAGTGTCCCATTTTACCTACCACGCATTCACTTGTTGCTTAATTTTTCAACAAAAAAATACGTTTAAGGCCATAAAAAAAGTATAGTACAAGTTGAAATTCCGCATAAATTTAACTTCAACACCGCATCGCGTTTCGTTTTGTCGTAAATACACTCAAATGTCAAAATTTCGATGTAGCACAGAGAGAGAAATCTATTAAAGTTTAGGTAGTAACATCAATCACGCATAAAATTTGTTAAAGAGGATTGTATGGAATCTAGAGCATAATAGAAGGAGTCTAAACTGATCATACCGCAACGGCCTATAAATTTTGGCGAAATGCCAGAACAATGCGTGCCAAGAAATGAAAACTGATCAATGCATCAGTCTCCACTAAAAGCAAGTATTACAACAGATGCTTTGTATATTTGAGAAAAGCGAAATTTATGTATAATAAAACAATAAAGAGGAAAAAAATTATTACAGAATATCTACAATTAAGCAAGAGTGGCTTTCCGTCTCTGTTTTTCACAGACCGATTCTATATATGTTTGTGTATATATTTTCTTACCCCCTGCTATTATTACAGTTTCCTTTACATTTTTTTTCAAGAAAAACAAACAAAAAGAAACATTAAGTCAGTTCGTAAGAGTTTATATTCCGTTTTTGAGTATTGTATGAGGTTTTTCTCTGTTATGCTTTTACGTAAAATGCTCACAAAACGACATTTATTTTTCTAGTATATTCTTGTGCTTTAATTTCGATAATCTAAACTCTAAGTGTTTCAATTCAGTTTATTGTTAAATTATATTACACAAACTAGTTCACATTTTCGTATAAAAAGGTTGTCAGTTTGATACGCTAAAATATTCACATATGAATTAGTTTTACTAAAATCAGAAACTTTGCCGCTTCTAAGTTAGGACTGTCACCGCTTTTCATACAGTTAACACGAAGAAGCGATTCTCGCCCATGAAAAGTGGAACTACAGCCAAGCCGCAGCAGCCAGGAAACCGCGACGTACAACAACAGAATACAAGACACAGCACAACAGAAACTGCGACACACGGAACCTGGACGCCACTATCGCCAGTAGCTAGGATCGACATGGTACAGGAGAAGCAGTCTCACTGATTTCCAAGCCTTTTTTTACTGGAGGTGTAAGGCTGCACCTCGGCGGAGACTCATCCTTCCGATAGCAAGTATTTTTCCACATATCCATTACAACGCTGAATAACAACAATAATGCTGGTAAAGCACAATCGCCACAGTGCTGCTGTCACGGTTGTGTCCCCCCCATCTTCTTTTCGCACACGCTCATACTCCAACTCCATATCCATCTTAACCAACTTACACTCATATATTTTTTGACGCTCGATCACCTCCACGAAACGCGCTCGCACAACACAAAAACACACCCAGCTACCGACAGCGGCCCTCTTAACCCAAACCAATACGTTCCCACGCCTTGAAATATTGAGTTCGCAATATCCCAAACCTCCCAGAGAATCCGCTTTAACTTCTTAAAATCCTTCAACCTCCCGTGGAAGAACACCTGCCTTTTTGAAATCTCCTCTCCCTTACCGAATGGTAGACAGGTTAAGTTGCGTAACCATTTCGGTTATCCTACTGCCCTAACCCAACCTTTTGGTCGACATCTCACAAACACCACTTCTAGACCTTCCTGTGCGATTCGTCCGTTCTTTAATCCTCCCACCCTTTGTCACACCCCTCCCCAAGTATAGGTCTACCTGCAAGCAGGTAGGACATAGCGCTGAGGAGTATCCCACCCGCTTCGTCCGTTACCCCAATTGTGACCAAGGTCACAGATCTCCTACTGTAAGCCCGTTGCTGATCCAAAGTGTAACAGCTGCGGGAAAGTTCACCCAACCTACTTCTTCCAGTGCCAGAAGCGGCGGGAACCTTCCAGTTCCCCGCCAAATATGGCAGTCCTGGATCCAATCCTGTATTCCGAAGGGTGTGACTCGGGAGACAGGGCAAACTTGAAACCTACACCAGAGACTGAACCACTCACCAATAAACACTTCCTATAATGCCTCACACACGTACTGACCAGCGTGATATGATCCATCGTGTCCTCGGCGTTACTTCTAGCTGAAACCGTGTCAACACGAGTACGAAGGTTGCCGTTATCCTAGAACCAACTCCCCAATCTTTTTATTATGGAGATTATAAAAGGGACCGTTAACGTAGAGGCGTTCGTTGAAAACGTTCCTCATTTAAAAACTTACTCTACGAAAACAACATACATATTTTCTCAATCACTGAAACAAGAATGACGGACAGATGCACACTTAACTTTAACACTTTTCACTCCTACCCACAAGGCAGCACAAATACTCGTAAATGACAACATGGAACAGCCTTCATTGTCAGAATCTGCTTTCCGTTCCACACGATTTCAACTTCCAACGCATCTGCAGCATCTCGAATGTGTTGCTATAATGGTGCACTTTCCCACTCCCATTACATTCTTTTCTTACTGCAACCTACCCGACCCCAATACGTTTTCTGATGACACTTCTACGCTTCCAGACTACCCAACGCAGTAATCCTAGGTGACTTCAATGCTCGCGAGACGCAATCCTTCAGAAGCAATGGCAATGAAATCAGGCTACCATCGGCCTTATTACAGTTGCCGTTTTTTGGGAGTCACCAACGCAAGTCACTTTTCCGACCATTCAACTCCTCTATAATAGGTCACATCCTCGTTTCCGAATCCATAGTCTATTATTTCGATCGACAGTGCTTTATAAGCACTACGATTACATCAGATCGCTTACTACTACTGCTTAAAACGTCATTCTGTCCAGCTCCTCTAGCACCTCCGCTACATAGAATACTAAAAGAGTTTTTGAATGAGGACTGAAATGTGTTCTCCGAACACACCTCCAAAAACCTCTCCACACCCAAGGTGCCGAAAGAACCATTAGAAATTTAATTTCCGTATTTCCATATGTCAGTTTCTAGAGCTTCTGTTGTGCTTTGCTGTCTTGTGTATCAGTTTAAGTGTTTCTACAACAAGACAGCAAAGCACAACAGAAGCTCGAGAAACTGGCGTTTCTTATCAGTTGTTTAAAACAATTGACAAACGTTTTCCAAAGCACCGCGGCAATGCGCAATAAAAACTGAAATTAGAAAAAAATGTGAATATCTCGAAAACTCTCACTCCAAAATGTTACATCAATGGAAAGGAAATTTAATTTCCTATCCGCTGATGTAAGAAAATATGGGTGGTTCCATTTAAAAAAATCAAGTTATCCATGTTTGAAAAAAATTATTTTCGGAGCGATAGAAATTATTGAATTATAAAAGCAAGGTATTTTGGGCAATGAATGAGAATGATGCGGTACCCTTATCGGAAGTAAAAAACGAAAGCCACATCTCTCTACCTGTATCCGTCTTCAAGATATTGAGAGTTTTCGGAGGTACTGCAAACGTCATGTTTTGTACAAAATGTCAGATAACTCAGAAGCAGTGCGACGTAGACCCATAGTATGGTTATTAAAGTGACCTTTAAATTCAACAAGGAATTCAAAAATACAATAATATATAGGTTGTTCTATTTAAAATAACGAAGTTGGCATGAGTTTCCGGCATAACCGGAAGTCCGGCATTTCTAAAAATAATTTTAAAACGTGTAGTTTATGACTGTAGGCAACTTTTATATAAGACATTTTTTCGTATTTGTAATAATAAGGGAGTTATGGAGCAATCCCGCTTAAGTGGGCCACCCCGTATATATATATATATATATATATATATATATATATATATATAAACCATGTATTAGAATAAGATTAAAAGTCTATGTTACTCTATAGGCCACCCACAAAACTCTTATACATATGGTCCAGTGTACAATAATAAAAACCAATAATAAGAGTAATCAATCATTAAACAGTCAATAACACCTGTCTATACATAAGAAACCTCAAGGATTAGGGCGTTGACATGTGTAGGTTGTTCTACTGTCGTACCTGACTAATCGGTCAGTTCGAATCAAAATAGGCAGCACTTTCTGAGATCCATTGCAACCCATAGCAGACGTGCCGCGAGGTTCTGCTTTAGCCTTAATCCTTTACACCATTTTCGTTTTTGACATTCTAAATGTAACACAACTCAGAGTAGCTGTTGAGCAGTTTACGAATGATTCTGCCTTCTGGGAAATGCATCAGAACAGAGGAAAGGCATTCCGCCTTATATCTAAAACACTCCGGAACCAATTGCTTAAACCGGTGGAGAGTCTCCGCCAATCCAACCAAAGCACAAACTATACTCTTCCACGAAGATAAATTTTCCTACCTGGCTGACAGCAATGCTTCCTTAACACTTATCAGCGAAAGGCGCTCCAACAAGAAGTCATAATGGTCCTTTTTACCAAAACCCTAAACTGGACTTTCAAAGAACATCAGGATAATTAACTCAGCAAACCTACTGGGCGCTCTCCGGGGTCGGCAGGTTGCCACTCGAAAAATCTACAACATACCTACAAAACATACATACGTCCTGTTATAGATTTCCTAACACCCATATACACAACTATAAACCATAATCACTTCTCCTCTAGCGCCTCCTGTGAACGCCGAATATACACATGCTATATTTCAGGGACCCTAACAACACACAAACATACCACCCATCCCGAACAGAATAAAAACATTACAAAGAAAGTTTGCACACAGAACAATTTTTGGCGGTACATTTCTAACCAGAGAGATCCTTACTACTCCCTACAACTATCGATTTCCGCCATTCTCATGCAAAAGCCCAAATTAAATTTCAAACACACTCCCGCCATCCTAACACGACGTCTCTGAGGAGAATCCCTTAATAATACCCCATATGCCCAATAATGTATCCCCCCGTCTATTCAATGACGACCATGCAAACGAGACTGGATTAACCACACTAATACACACAGACGCTTACCCTATCCAAACAACACGCACACACGCAACTTGAAAATATGAGCTATTTAAATAAAATCAAAATATTTTTCTTTTTTTTTGGAAACACCAAAAAACTAAACTCATGATTGCAAACTATACAATAACACACATCAACGCAACACCACCAAGAGAATATTGGCCAGAGCTGGAAGGAAGGAGTACTCCTGATCAATCTACTGAAAAGTATTAGGATAAGCTACTAATAAGTAAAAACTAATAAAAAAGGGAACAATATCACTCAAGCTGTATGTCTTATTACCACCTTCCAGGTCACTGAGACCGGTGATTTTGTTTGAGCTCCTGTAGCTTAATCTGTGCAGGTCTACGTTAGACCTCGCAGACCGTTAAAACTGCATGTTATTTGTAACAGACACTATGTTTAGTATTTAGTTGTGTGACAGACAGGGCTGCTTAGATATCGCGTACATTATAACGCTTTTACTTTTGGTGGACGGTCAGTCGTTATCAAAATTATTTAATCTGGGCGGAGCAGTAAACTTCGGTTTGACGATTGCGGTATAAACGCATTTTTCGGGTGCTAATCTAGGTAAACGGCACTCTAGAGGCCTAGATTCCTATTCGCGCGAGATGGGACAGTAAAATCGGAACGGGTAGCGTCAGTGGAGAAGTCGGTCTCCGAATATTTACAGTGGTGACGGTACTCACGACTTTTGTCTTTGTTGAGTCGGGAAAATGCGGTTGTGGTAGTATGAATTCAACAGAAAAATATTAGTTGTGCAAAAAAAAAAAATAAATCGTAGTAAAGTGGTCGGAGGCGATTGTTCTATTAGCGGGATAATAATAATAATGACGTTATATAAATACAAATTAGGGGAAAATACAATAAGTCAAACGGCAAAAAAAACTACTCTTGGTCTCAGCAAAAAAATTAACTGTGTTATCGCGGCTAAACAGGATTAGCTAAGTTAGTATTTATAAAAATTCGTAAAGCAAACCTCGGTCAAAATGTGTAATTACGGTTCAGCCTGTAATTGATTAGGGCGACGGTAAAAATAAAATTATACCCCAATGAACAGGGATGCCAATTTACTAAAACGTATTTGTTAACTGTGCAAAGAAATACATAAATTTTTGAAAAAATACCAAACAAGAAGCAACAACGCATTTAAGGCGGAAAAAATATAAATTATGTGGTAATTAACTTTTGTATGCACCAGTCAGGTAATCACTGTTAAAAAATGCAGTAGTCAAAACAATATTAATAACTCCAGTGATTAAAATAATGAAACCAAAATAGATAGGCAAAACAAGAAAATCGACACAATTCCTGGTCTTCATTAAAAAAACGTTTATCGCGGTGAACAAACGGTTTCGGCGGTCAAAACAAAATAATAATTCCACATCAAAAATAAAAGAAATACGTAATTGCCAACGGCGGCGGAGCACTAAAACTAAATTCGTGAAAGAAAATATAAACAAAAAAATTATGTTTGCCTATAAACTAACAAAGGTGGCTATATAACAAATTTACTTTTCTACAACCGAGCGAAAAATACAAATTTGCGCTTCCAAAGGAAAGCGCAAAGTTGCACTTTTCCGAGGAGCAAACTGTTTTTTTACTTTATCGCTCGGTAACTAAAACGCTAGCTTAGTTACCATGGAAACCGTAATAAAGAAACGTCTAGTGTTTCTGCGACTCTTGACAAAAGTATGCGTTGGTAGGTATTTGACAGAGGTCAATAATCTTGTTACCAGCGCGTAATGTTAACCCTGCTGCACGGATGTAGGGTCCCAGGGACCCGAACGATCGAAATATTTGTAATGGTTTGGATTGTAGGTAGGGGTTACTAGCGAGGCCATGCATAGCCTCTTATTAGTAGGTGTTCCATCGCTCTAGAGTGCGGACGTTTTTTTCGCGTTCGGTATTTGGAAGAAAATTGCACGTACCGGTCCCCGGGACCCACGATCCGTGTTAGTGTAAGATGGCTAGAGGACAAAGAATTAGAGCATCTGATGATAATTTTGATGAAATTGCTAACAGATTGTTGGATGAGCTTGAAAGTGACGTCAGTGATACAGATGACTAACAAGTAGATCCCAATTTTTCCCTTGAAAGTGATCATGAGTCCAATACTGAAGGAGAATATAGTTCAGATGACGAAAATCTTCCCTTACCTGAAACTGAACTTCAAGATAGTGATAGTAGTTCAACGGACACAGATGCCAAAAATAATCAAGGTAATATTTCTAGAAGCTATTACGGAAAAAATAAGTATAAGTGGGCTAAGAAAGGGCCTAATGTAAAAATTAGATCTCGCAAAGAAAATCTAATAAGAAATTTACCAGGGCTTCGTGCGCACTCTAAGCAACTTGGAAATAAACCTAGTGGCGTTGAAGTCTGGAATTTTTTGTTCACAGACGAATTGTTGAATGTAATCCTAATTCATACCAATAATAAAATTTTGTTATATAAACAAAAATTTGCAAACACCAATAAAGTAGAATTTCGTCCCATAGATATGATAGAGCTGAAGGCTTATATTGCATTGCTATTGTTTTCTTTAATATACAAGTCAAACCATCAAAAGATCCGTTCACTATTTGCAACCAACGGAAAGGGACGTGATATATTTCGATGCACCATGCCAGAAACAAGATATTCCGTCATTTCGGTGTGTCCTCGTTTCGACGACAAAGATACTAGGGAAGCCGGAAAAATCGATGATCCCTTAGCAGCCTGCTGTGATATATTTCAATTATTCGTGGAAAACTGTCATAAGTGCTACACTGTAGGTGAAAACACTTGCGTCGACGAAATGCTTGTTGGCTTCAGAGGAAGGTGCAGTTTCAAGGTTTACATACCGAACAAATTAAACAAGTATGGATTAAAGATTATGGCGTTGACAGACGCACGAAATAGTCATTTTATAACGGTTATATATATATATATATATATATATATATATATATATATATATATATATATATATATATATATATATATATATATATATATAGCGGCAAAGGATTAGATGGAAAAACTCTGTCCGAAGAAGAAAGAAAGCTTAGTGTGCCTTCACAACCAGTTGTCAGGCTAACTAAATCAGTTCATAATAGCGGTCGAAATGTAACAGCCGACAACTGGTTCTCTTCGGTGGAGCTCGTAAAAAAATTATTAAAGGAAAAGTTGACATTTGTAGGAACCATTCGGAAAAACAAATAAGAGATTCCCCCGAATTCCTGCCAGACCAAAGGAGGTTAATTGGAACAAGCTTATACGGGTTTACGAAAGATATAACTCTGCTCTCTCATGTGCCTAAGAAAGGTAAATCTGTAATAATGATTTCTTCTCTTCATCATGATGCAACCAATGACAATGAAAATGGAAAACCAGAGATCATATCATTTTATAATACAACTAAAGGAGGAGTAGATACTCTAGATCAGCTTTGTTCAATCTATTCAGTATCTAGGAAAACGAACCGTTGGCCAATGTGTATTTTTTATGTCTTAGTAAACATTTCATCGGTAAACGCGTATGTTTTGCACTAGGCCTACCCAGACACTTCTACGACGCTAAGATTTGATTTTGTAGATGGATTAGCTTCAGGATTGACAGAACCACATATAAGGCGCAGGTAAGAAGTAACCATTAATGTTTTTATAACAACTTTACGTATTTGTATTATTTTTAGATATGATAACCCAAATATTAGAAAAGACCTACAGTTTTCTATGAAAAAAGGTACTAGGTACTTCGCAAGAGGAGAGATGCCACGAAGGAGGAAATACCGGTCTCCCAGAGCGATTCAAGAGAAAAAGATGTGTAACAACCTTTTTTTGTGGTTGTATTAAAAAATACATTGGTTTTGGATCGTTCTTTTATTTGGCGTAATATTAGAAAAGTTTTTAATTATTAAAATGTAGAATTGAGAAAGGCAATTTAATTTGCATTTCCTAGAACACATCTTTTTGGGTGTAATATTTCTTAAATAGTTATAGTTCCCTTTCTTAAAAAAAATGGATTCTGATGATTGTATTCGCGCAACGCGTGACAACCTCTTGGGGGGAAACATTTAGAGGAGCTATTTTGAAAGCCGCTATATTTTTCATTTGATGCTGAATGTTACAGCAGAAAGCATGGTTTTTACCTAATTTTTATATTTAGTGCCATCAGATTTTGATTTTCTAATTCATTATATTTTAAATTAAAAACATTTGTTTTTTAGGCAATTTTTTTAATGCATTTTTTTTAATGCATTCTTTTATATGGCACTTCTAATTCACTAATTTACTATTCTATTATTTTTCTAATTTAAATGGAAATTTTTACTTGAATAACATTTTAAAACGCAAGTTCTAAAAACTTCAAAGAAAATCAATAAATTTATGGACACAATAGATTAACAAGACATTGACCTCACCAAGTTCACCATTCTGATTCATAGTTACCAGCAGTAATACAGTTTATGTACCGAACCGTTCAAAGGTAATGTTTTTATATACTTTTATAATAGTTTAAGACTTCAGATTTTTTAACCTTTTCAATTAGATATTGAATAAACTTAAGTATATTATGTTATTTTATTTTCATTTTGATAAATTGTTTATTATTATTCATTAACTAGGTTGTGTTGTTCCTATAAAAAAAAGACAACATGGCGCTCGAGATTTTATCATATTTTCATAATTTTTTATATTGCATTTTTTTATTAATTAAGTGCAGTGAAAATAACTAAGCAGATGGGAAGCAATTAGCATTTCAGGTAGGTTAACAACTCAGTATATTAGAACTCTCCCTATCTTAATTTACCGATTGAGCCAACGGCAGTAGCGATTGTTATTTGGTAATATTTTTTTATTAATTAAAATTATTTGATCAATTGCAAATTGTTTATTACATTTGCGTTTTGGTTATTACATCATCGCTTTTGTTTTAATGTTATAAGTTGACGCCGTTTAATATAATGTTATAATTTGACGCCGTTTCATATTATTGTTATACTTTGGCGCCCGAGAGCAGGGACATTGAAATTTATTACTTTGTTACTTTAATCTCTTTATATTTGAGATTTTTATTACATGTGTGTTAATATTACACAGGGGCTCGAAAAAGGGACTTGATTTGCTGTTGTTTCAATGCTGGTTATTCTCACTTTTGTTTTGTTTATTTTGTACATATATTTTCATAATTTTTTATATTGCATTTTTTTATTAATTAAGTGCAGTGAAAATAACTAAGCAGATGGGAAGCAAGCAGCATTTCAGGTAGGTTAACAACTCAGTATATTAGAACTCTCCCTATCTTAATTTACCGATTGAGCCAACGGCAGTAGCGATTGTTATTTGGTAATATTTTTTTATTAATTAAAATTATTTGATCAATTGCAAATTGTTTATTACATTTGCGTTTTGGTTATTACAGCATCGCTTTTTTATTAATGTTATACTTTGACGCCGTTTAATATAATGTTTATACTTTGGCGCCCGAGCAGGGACCAAATTATAACATTATATTGAACGGCGTCAAAGTATAACATTATAACTGGGCCAACGTATAACATTAAAACAAAAGCGACCAAATAATTTTAATTAATAAAAAAATATTACCAAATAACAATCGCTACTGCCGTTGGCTCAATCGGTAAATTAAGATAGGGAGAGTTCTAATATACTGAGTTGTTAACCTACCTGAAATGCTAATTGCTTCCCATCTGCTTAGTTATTTTCACTGCACTTAATTAATAAAAAAATGCAATATAAAAAGTTATGAAAATATGATAAATTCTCGAGCGCCATGTTGTCTTTTTTTTATAGGAACAACAAAACCTAGTTAATGAATAATAATATACAATTTATCAAAATGAAAATAAAACAACATGATATACTTAAGTTTATTCAATATCTAATCGAAAAGGTTAAAAAATCAGAAGTCATACTATTCTGAAAGTATATAAAAATATTACCTTTGAACGGTTCGGTACATAAACTGTATTACTGCTGGTAACTATGAAGCAGAATGGTGAACTTGGTGAGGTCAATGTCTTGCTAATCTATCCTTAATATATTGTGTCCATAAATTTATTGAATTTCTTTGAAGTTTAAGTATGTAGAACTTGCGTTGTAAAATGTAATTCAAGTAAAAATGCAAAAACCAATCTGCATGCAATGCGCGAATAAAATTTGCAATAATTGTATCGAGTATGGTTATATTATGAAACTTTCGATAGCCTAGAAAACCATTTGTAGTTTTGGATAAAAACAGCATTTGTATGTACAGATATCATAAATATAAATACTTTAGTATCCCAAAATGTTATTTTCTTGATTCATTAGTTTTAGTGATGAAACCACCATTTTTTAGTTTTGGGTCCCCGAGACCCATGATCCGTAAGTATGAGATTATAAAGTATAACCGTGCAGCAGGGTTAAGATTCTTCTCGTACAATAAATATCTGGTGTGGAAGACCACACGACCTTCCAACCTACAAAATGGAAATTAAAAGAAATGTAATAATTTTAATAACATTTTTTTAGGATAATTATGCTACCTCTTTTATAATAAGCAACATTGTGAAAATAAAAACAGTTTTTGTCAAACATTCTTACAAAAACATATGTGTAGCGCAAAGTGATGCTCGCGTTTTGAAATCTGGACTGTCAAATTTGAGGTTATCAATAATTATTAATTTTTACCAAACATTTTTATAAAAACACCGGTTCTAGAAAAAATCATGTATGTAATTCGAGCAGAAAGTGACAATATATCACTTTGCGCTCATAATACACAACTAGCTATTGTGCCAGTAATTATGAACTAAACAAAATCGATTAGTTGAAAATTAACTTAGCCTAATTAATTTAACCATCACCTCGGTATTATAGAAGGGGGGAGGGGGTGTTACAAATAAAAAACAAACTTGCCGGTAGTTTATTACTCGGTGCAAAAAATAAATCCTAAAATAAACGTAATTTATTTTCCAATCGGTAACCAATAATTTTTTCCTGACGAAATGAAAAGCCTAAATTACTCGACTCAAACCAAATCTAAATTTTGTGAAATAATTAGAATGAAAAAAAATTAAATCATGTAAAAATATGGTTTAGTAATCGAACTTTGTGTAATTAATCAGTAAAAAATGTAAGAAAAACAACTTAATGTACAGTTATCAAAATACCAACTATAAATAGCTGGAATAACAAATATAATAGCGATTACTATTTCAAAAATATGTAAATAGTTAAATTCATTAACACGTTCGCTGCCCATCTCGCGCTGACGCGTGATACGGCACGTCCCCGGGAGGCCGACCACACTCTAGCGCATGGTCGGCTTATGTGTGGTTAAAGAAAGCTAGTCAGTTGAACATTTGGTGTGAGATTGTGCGCTTGTCTGAGTGTTGCGTGAACGTATTATAACGTGTTATCCTGTGTTTGGTTCGGATTTTTTGTGATTTGTTTTCTGTGTGCAGTAATAAAAATAATGACACTGCTGGTCCTTCAGCACCAAAGAAGCCTAGATATGTCGTCAGAAAACCCTTAACGGAAGCTGAGATATTGCAACTGCTTTTAGAAAGTGACTCAAGTGACGATGAAAAACTTGTTGACAGCAGTGACGATGAATATGTACCTGAGCAAGCGTCATCATCTGAAGATGAGGTTGAATTTTACTATACAAGAAAAACTATTGGTTTCCGTTCCCGGAGAAAATCCAATCGATTATTTCTTGCTTATTTTGTCAGATGACTTATTAGATCTCGTTGTTACCCGTACAAACAAATATGCCATTGAGATTTTTTTGGGTAGTACAGGTGAGAACGCTCGTATAATGAGTTGGACGAATGTTACCAAAGAAGAATTATTAAAATTTAGTCTACTTTTGCACATGGGGCACATAAAATTAAGCCGAATTCGGGATTATTCTAAACAGGACGCTTTACATAAAATAAACATTTTCTTAGCAACAATGTTGCAGAAATCGTTTTTTACTGATAGTGCGTGCCCTGCGTTTTGCTAGCAATGATGAAGCAATTCCTGGGGACAGATTGCACACAGTTCGACCCATTATAAATCACTTCAATCAAAGAATTAACCACATTTTCTATCCTGGTCGTGAACTCAGTTTGTACGAAAGTATGGTTCTTTGGCGCGGACGGTTACAGTTTCGTCAATACATTCCGAATAAGAAGCATCAGTACGGGATAAAGTTATATATGCTTAGGGATCCAAGAGGACTTGCTCTGAAGTTTTCAGTTTACACAGGTGCGTTAGGTGATATAGGGGGTAAGGGACATTCGAAAAAGGTTGTCATACATCTTCTAAATGAAAAGTTGAATAATGGACGTAGTGTCTATGTGGACAATTTTGCAATAGTTACCATTTAGCTTAACAGTTATTTGCAGCAAAAACACATTGTACCGGTACTCTTAGAATATGCAGATAAGATTGGCCTGAAGAGGTAAAATCTGCTGAATTGTAGAAGGCAATCAAGGAATTATTAAAAGCTGATCGACAAATTTAAAGTTTTTTTCTGGTTCCTAGTTATAAATAGGTGATATTTGTTCATTTTTTTATGCTGAATCCGAATCTGCTTTTGGTTTTTCGTTAGCACGTATAGTTTCAGAGAAAAACATGTTTTTGTGCAGAAATAAAACGCTAAAGTAATTGCATACATTTAATATAATAAAATGTACATAATAACCATTAAAATGTTTTATTTGACAGTTTTATTTTGTGTAACGATGTATTAGCGTCTTCTCTAATCAATAACCATCAGTAATCACCCAACATGTTCGCATCCCATCTTCTCTGGTACCGTTTTTCCAGCGTTGCAAGGTCTTGATGGAAACGGTCACCATGCTTGTCACTTACAGCTCCGAAATTGCTTGGGAAAAAATCCAAATGAGAGTGTAAATAATGCATTTTTAGCGACATATTACATCCCATGTTATGGTAAGCTGTCAACATTTCATCGACGAGGTTCTCGAAATTGTTCACTTTGTTATTGCCCAGGAAGCCGATTACTACAGATTTGAAACAATTCCACGCCACCTTTTCTTTAGATGCATCAATAAACAGTCGGCATTCTTCGGGTTTGTGTTTACGTCCAAAGCCTTTCATCAAACCGTCAACATCACTGCAGTAGGTAAGATTTCTCTCTATAGAATAAAATTCAGAAAATTTCTTCTCGCGATTACGGAAATGACTAATTTTGGTACTGTATTCCTACAAATTCCAACTTTGCAATCTGGAGCCAAGTAACTCGGCTTTGCTTTTACTTAAGTTCAAATCACGAACTAAATCATTTAGTTGTGCCTGTGTATTCAAATGTGACTCAGTGGAATCTTCAGGAATAAATTCTGGATCAGTGCTGGAAGAAATGTCATCATGATCTTCATCAGATTCTTCAAATGTTTGTGGTGGTATAGGCATGGGAAGATCATCACAATGGCCAACGGGTCTTATCGCCGATGTTAAATTAGGATAAACCACAGACTTTTTATTTTTTGCAGAGAAGCCTGCTATCTTTGTTTTGCAGAAGTAACAGTCAGTTAGATGATCCTTTTGTTCCCTCCATATCATAGGTACTGCAAAGGGCATACATGAACGGGAACCTTTTATCCACTGTCGAAGACGATTTGCACAAGAAACACAACAAATATGTGGTGCCCATTGCTTGTCTTGATCTCCAACTCTACATCCAAAGTACAGATGATAAGCTCTTCGTATTTGCGGAGTAAAACATCGTTTTTGATGTTTAGCAGTAAACTCTCCAGAAACATAACAAAAACTCTCCGACTCCATTGCACATTTACGGGATATGATTAATGCTTTTAAAGTTAAGTAGTATCACCCAAAACAAAAGAAATACAAGAAATTTTCTTCGCTCACTTGTCACTCTAATAGTGAAACTTCAAATGCATATATTTCAAAAACGACACGTGATAGACAAAATGTGAAAACAGATTTGAATTCAGGAAGGGAAGTTATATACAGATTACCTAGTTTTGTTTGGGAACCAAAATCTCTGTTGATCAGTGAATCAGAGAGGGATAGCCGAACAGCAGACGGTAAAATAAAAAGGAAGCAATGCAAATCGTGCTATGAGACACCAAAAACTCGTAAACACACAATTTACGTCTGCAGAACATGCCTAAATGAGCCCGGGTATTGCTTAGGCTGCGCCAAAATAACGCATACTTAATTTTTTTGTTTTGTTTTGTGTTTTTTGTTTCTTTTAGGTATGTTATAATTGGGTTTGACTCTGTCTAAATGCTTTTCCTTTGTCTATTTTACTATATATGAATAAAATATATTGAAATACTTATTTTTATTGAATTGCTACGGAATCAGTGTTATTTCATTGTTACGCACTAAAGCGCGATTGGCATCTGACAATGAATTCATTGGGTAATGCCCATCACGCGCCAGCGCGTGATACTGACCTATCACAAAAAAATGACAATATTCCTTGTGTAATTAAACAGACACTAATTTTAAATATTGTTTAGTACTAAAAACGATTTTAATGTGATTGGAATTCGGGGGAGTCTCCCAATAAATGGGCAGCGAACGAGTTAAACAAAATTTGAACAAAAAAAAGTAATAAAAAGGTCAAACTCGTAAATCGGACCCATGGAGAAAAAAAAATTATGTAAGGTAAATGTAGAATACAGGCAATATGGCCACATCGTTAAAACCCGGTAACTACCTTAAATGTGAAGTAGATGGCTCTATAGGTGTAAACAGTATGTTCGTCCAACACATAAGCGTCTAAAGCCAACAGTTATGAGCAAACACCTCGCGTGAATGGTCCATTTAAGTTGAACGCAGTGACTCGTCAATCACACGTTACTTTATTAAATCTATTGTTATAATGCCAATCATGTAAATATTTTTTAAGTTGATATAACGTTTCGATTGTGCAAATGTGTGGTGATAACGTATTGCAGTTACTTCTTAGATCAGTTTATGATAGTGCAAGGTATTTGAAAAAAACGGTTGGTTTGTACAGGTAGAGCAATATGACCACGATTCATAGACGGCAATATGGACATGGTCATATTGCTACACATGTGCAATTTTTCTTTTATAGGCGTAAGTGTACGAAAGAGCGAGCAATAGGTCAATAATAGCGATAATAGAAAGAACTATAATTCATCATAAAAATAATTTAACGTTCGATCTACGTTAATAGTATCATTATTATATTATTTTTGTACTCCAGTGCTACAGGAATTAAGGTCGTATTCGCTGTAGAGGCATAAGAGATCAATGGGTTCAAGAAAACTTAACCCAACCTCTTGAAGCTATGAACAGGGGTAGGGCAGTAAATAAAACCAGTATAACTTATCTGACAAGAAAGACTCTTAGGCGCTACGTAGAAAATTGAAAATGGAAAAGCCATTATGGATCGCAAACCCATCTTAGCTCAAGAACAAGAAACCGAATTAAGTCAAAGAATCATTCGCCTATCCCCAATACAATAAATGGCTGGACGTTATTGGCTAAAGGGGTTTATAGAAAGAAACGCTCAAATTCGAATTAGGGAAGCAAAAAATTAAACCGGTCCAGAGCCCAAAAGCTGAATAAATTCATTGTGAATGACCATTTTACCAAACTAGAAAAAATAATAAGATTTTTAAATGTAATGGAACATCCTGGAAGAACCTGTAATGTCGGCGAGAAAGGATGCATGCTATGTTTGCATCTTCAACTAGAGATATTAGCTGCAAAGGTTCGCGACGAGCACACGTCGCGAACGAACATGCACAAAATATTTCAGTTGTGGTATGTGGTAGCGGCATCAGAAAAGCAATACCTCCCGTAATTTTATTTAAACGAAAATGCATGAAACAAGAATGGGGTGATTCAATGCCGCATGTACTTCAAATACCTATGACTGAAAAAGGTAGCATGACACAAGCAGCGTTTGCCGTTGGATAGAGCATTTTGCAAAGCTTAAGGTACCAGGTCGATGTGTATTTTTGATGGAGCGAAGTGTCACCTAGACAACAGTATTTTGGAAACCGCCGACAGATTTGATATAATTTTGTATTGCTTTCCCAGTAATACAAGGCATGAACTCCAGCCAATCGATAAGGCTGTCTTTAGAGCGTTTGAATATAACTGGGACGATGAAGTAGTAAAATATTTTACCAAGTATCCAGAAGAACGCTCAATTAGGAGGGATATTTTCGGTTGTTTGGGACAAAACAGTTACAAGTTCACATATAAAAGCGGGCTTCAAGGCAACAGGGATAAAACCCTGTAATCGTGAAGCAATTCGAGATATTGCATTTGCTCCGAACACCACCACAGGTCAAAATCACAGCTAAGAACCTCAACAGTAAAAAAAAAATCTCAAAAAACAATTCCATCTACATCTAGTTCCTTAGAGAATAAGGAAAATGATGTCGATAACGCAATTACTATAAATTCTGGCCCATCCGCATCTGGTGTATTACAAAACAATCTACACGATGGATCTAATGATTCTTATTCTGAAGAAGTCATTGTAGGAGATCCTGCTTTGAATCAAAAGACCTTTTTACTGGTTTGTTGCAAACTCCTAATCTGGCAGCAACCAAAGCTAAGAAGCCAGAATACCTGTTCTGAACAGTAGAGCCCAAGTTTTGACAAGATACCAGTTCAATAAAGAGAATAAGAATAAGGATACTTCCATATCAAGTAAGAATATCAAAAATCGACAATATCTAGAACACCAGAACGTGAAATTTTAAAGGTGGCTTGGTATTGTAACCTCTGCCAGGAGGACAGAGGAGCCGAAATGCGCTTATGTGTCAAATGCATGGTTTACGTCCATAAAGAGTGCATGGTACTCACTAAAACCAATGTCATAACAATTTTCCAAGTTGTGGATAATAAATTTGTTTTTGTATTTACCTTAATATTTTGACCTTTCATTTCAACTATTTCCATATAACATTTATTGTACTTCTATAAATTAATATTGTTTTTTATGGCCATATTGGCATAAATCCGGTTGGTAGTATGACCAGTTGTACGTACTTCTTGTATGCTCATAATTTTTGTAATAGTCATTAGGGTTGACTTATAATTACTAACAAAATAGTCTGATAATGTAATTTATATTATACCCTATTCAAAATTGATAACAGTTTAAACATTCCGTTTATCCAAATTTTTAGGATAAATGAAGGTAGATGCATCAAATATGACCATGCTAAGACATTTTATTTTTTTACATTAAAGATGAGGATGTAAAAAAATAAAATGTCTTAGCATGGTCATATTTGATGCATCTACCTTCATTTATCTTAAAAATTTAGATAAACGGAATGGATAGTGACGGAAAATATTAAGTGGAGTTCTACAACTCTTGATTTAAAAAAATAACAATGCAGTTTTCATGTAAATTAATTATTAAATCAGATGCTCAAACACTATCGAAACATAAATACAACTTAGCTGTGTACAGGACGGTAATAAAAGTTAAAACATTGTTGTAAATTAGGAAACAGTGATTAATTATACTATATTTAAGAGACAAAATGATGCAGGACATAGACGCCATCAACAATGCATCCACCAACAATCTGCCAACCTTCAGCGGAAACGTCGGCGATGATCTGAAGAAATTTTTTGGAATACTCAACGAGGACAAGATCCCCTGTAGATAGCAAGCGGTCAACTGCGAAAAGCCGCAGCTAAGTTATGGGCCAATTATCTTGTCTTCAAACGGATGCTTAACAACATGTAGCCGACCTTCCTAAAAATATGACGAACCATGCGCCATGGGAAAGCCCGGTCAGAATTCTTCGAATAAAAGTTAGTAAAAGCAATAGTAGGATTATTAAATCGCAAGACCATTATCGCACATCGTCTTTAAATGAGTAGTGACCACCACGTCGGCCTACTAAAGGCATGATGACAACGAGGGTGAAACCGTTTCTAATACGGATAAGCTAAAGAACATGCGGGACCTTCAGCAGCTATAAAGAATACGTTAAGCCCAACACAGAACCAAAACCGAAAAATAACGGAGCGGAGCATCCGAAACTTTTACGCTCCCACAATTGTCCAGCTCTCTATTTCTACAGGCACTCCCTGGAGTTAATTCAAATGAACCACTATAATGGGCAGGTGGATGGATCATCACACCGGCCGCAAGACTCGCCATTGGCCTGATCCGATCCGTGAAAAATAATCGGTTATCACAAAACCAACCCGGCCACCAGGGGCCACCTACAGCTTTGAGCAAAAGCAGCTATTTGCGGAATGGACGAGCACGAGCAACATAGCCGCCCACCTAGTCAACCCTGACTCAATCGTGAAACGAGATAAACTTCAGTGCAAACTATGCATCTTAGGGTGCGTCAGTGAGTTTTTCGCACTAATTAACTAGCCGCACCTATCATCCTGATTGTGGCTAATGCAGCACAAAGCCATCCTAGTTTACGACATAGAATGCATTCACGTAGGCATCAAGCAACATCAAACTAACGACTAGACGAAAGGAACACCACTTACGCCAGCTTAGATCCAATCAACATCCATCACGTGTTACCAGCAGAATTTCAACACGCCTTCATGCAGCTATTACAAGATTTCACCAGCACAGTGGTACAGAAGCCGATATTCTTAACCAGCGCCTTCACTCGGCACATCACCGGCTGCTGAAGGATACACCGTTCAGACAACCACCCTACCGATACTTGCTCGTCAAGAGGCAGAAGGTATTATCGAAAGGAGTACGTAGGCGTACTGCTCCACTATAGTCATTGCCGAGAAGGGCAGTAAACCGCGGTTCTGAATCGACTAGCGACGCCTAAACGCACTCACCAGGGATGGCAGCTCAAACCTCATCATTACACAACTGACGCTCAGGCTTTTTGGATACCGTTTCTCGACTCTCAACTTAAAATCCCGGTACTGGCAGGTCCCCTAATTAAAGATTCAAAACTGCTGACCAGTTTTCGCGACGGCGGGCGCGACATACGAGTTTAAGGTGATGCCATTTGGTTTCAAACACACCACCTACCGTTTAAATGTTAATGACGTCCTCTCCGCGTACCTCCGCTGGTTCGTACTTGTATACCTGGATGACGTCATCATATAGTCTAACAACTAGACCCAGTACCTGCAACACCATCGGCAAGTTATAGAACTAGACTACATACTAAGATGTGAGGATCTCCGGTTTCAAACACACACCACCTACCGTTTAAATGTTAATGACGTCCTTTCCGCGTACCTCCGCTGGTTCGCACTTGTATACCTGGATGACGTCATCATATACTCTAACAACTAGACCCAGTACCTGCAACACCATCGGCAAGTTATAGAACTAGACTACATGCTAAGATGTGAGGATCTCCAGGTCTCTTACCAGGTCAACTTACTGAAGCACGGCCAACAGTTCACTTAAGAATCATATTTATTATAAATTTTGTTCATAATAGTGTTTTTGAAAAATTGCTAGGAAATAACAGTGTTTCCTTTATGGATCATGTCTTGTGGCTTCGCCTAGTCCAAAAATTGTTTAAGGTTTAAGGTTATAAATTTTGAATCTCAACTTTAAGATCAATCTTCAATCCTCAGATAAAGCTGTAAATTCCCAGATAAACTAATAAATTTGCAAAAAGACCAGTAAGCTCTCTAATAGATCCTAAATTAATTGACCTAGCATGTTTATACGTAAATGACTAGCTTGATAAGCGATTTCTCATATGGGTTTAAAAATCACATAATCCTCAGACTAGTTTGTAGGATCCCAGATAAATAGGTTAATTATTACATAAATGTGTAAATAAAGCATAGAAATTCTTAGACAGATTGGTAAATTCCTAAATACGTCGCCAAGTAGATCCCTAAATTCTATTTAATTACAGTGACTGATCTACAGGTGCCCAAATATCAGTAAGTTATAACATACAGAGTATGTAACTCCCAACATTCCATTGGAGATATATCTTCAAGGTAAGTGATTGTGTGTGTTATTTAATTTTATATAGTTCATAGGAACATTTATGTCACAGACCTTGAACACTGTGATGTGCACTTGACCAAGCATATCAGGTAAACTTGATAGGTCGTCACTTGTAACCAGGTATTAGCTTGACTCATAGATCTATTTTTGGAAACCCTCTTTGCATTATCACGCTTTAGTCACGGTTTTATATAGAATAAATTGGATATTGTAGTTTAACTTAGGACCTTTAAGCAATACTCAATTACCTAATAGAAATCATCAATACAGCAACCACACCATATATAAAAACCTTTCGTCCACGAATTTGCTCAGATCAACACCTGTAATTGAAAGTTAATACCAGCAGCAATACAGTTATTTACTAAACTACTTTACGCGTGAATCAAACAATCGCTTTATCGATTAAAGACTGTCACTTGCGTACTGAAGTGTACGATTTTTTTTGATACTGAATGTAATCAGTAGTGAGAGAAACATTCAAGTACTGCTTAATTTGAAAGCCAATACCTGCTCAATCATAACTGATATTTTTAATTTTAATCTCAAGTACATTGATCTGGGTTCAAAAGGATTCCTCACTACAATCTATCTCTGCTAACAGTAATAGGAGTAAATAGAATTGTTTCGTTTGCGAGCGTAGGCGTAGATGAAACTATTGCTTTATCGTTATTTTCACTACGACTCAAGACTGTCACTTACTGTCACGTACTGAAGAGTACAAATCTTTCGATACTGACTGTAATTGTGACGTTACATTATGTTACGTTACGTCACGTTACGTCGCGTCACGTAACGTCACGTTACGCCACGTCACGTCACACCACGTCACGTCACGTTACATATCATTTCATCACATCACACCACATCGCATCGCATCGCATCGCATCGCATCATACCGCACCGCACTGCACCGCACCGTACCGTACTGCACCGCACCGCACCGAATTTTACCACACCGCAGTCAACCGCACCGCACCGTACTGCATCGTATCTCTTCGCTTCGCATCGCATCGCATCCCATCGCACCGCACCGCACCGCAACACAACGCATCGCATCGTATCGCATCACACCACATTACATCACATTACATTACATTACATTACATTACATTACATTACATTACGTTACGTTACGTTACGTTACATTACATAACATTACATTACATTACATTACATTACATTACATTACATTACATTACATTAAATTACATTACATTACATTACATTGCATTACATTACATTACATTACATCAGATTACATTATATTATGTTATGTTATACTATATTATATTATTTACGTATTACAAATAATTTTTTTTTCATTTTAAGGAATGTTTAATAAACGTAAAAGGTATACGATACGCTTTTAGAAATACTCAACAACGAAGTGACATAAGCATCATTTAATGGCAGCATTTTCCGTTTAGTTATTTTCTGGATGTCAGCTATATAGAGTAATAATATTATTCGTATATAGTTTGTTGAAATAAAACTAAGTAAATTTGTTTATTTGAGGTGTATATAAAATTGTACAAAAATGCGATATATTTCTGTTTATCCCAGCTTTATATGAAAACTTATTTTTATCCTTGCAAATGGCACTATATTTAAGTGAATGTGTACCTTAAATATTTAGATAGCAGAATTACGAAAAAACGTAAAGGGAATTGGAACGAACGTTACGCAAGTTATACACTACATATTTTGTGCTATGCTCAGCTACACTAATCTGTTGATTATTTAGAGTAATCGCGACATTTTGTTCTGATAGGTGAAAAGTATTGTTGTCTTGATTATCGGAATATCGAAAGAGAATTTCTTGGGTTAATAAATAATCTGCACCTTTGGGCCAGCTGAAAGAGTTTCGGAGGGTTTTTTTTATGTTGCGTGAGGCAGTTCCGTTATTCCGACTGACTGCCCCGAAAGGAAACTGTGCCATGAAAACTACATATTTTGAAAGGACATGAGTATCATACACAAGCAGAAACTGTGTACAAGATAGGAGATAAAGCAAAACTTTGAGATATGCCTGCAGGGGTTTAAAATGCTTAGGAAACAGCGTTTCTTACTTTAACTCGTATCACATGCGAGAGTAGTAATTTAACCCTTAAATGCCCGTGTGGGGTCCTTCAGGAACCCCAATATTAGAAATTTTTAAAGATCCTTTTTATTCGAACATTTTGGCAACAGCGCCTTCAGGTATTTGTTTCTTAACGGTTGCTGCGTATGATTTCAATATTAAACGATACATCGTAAGGTGTGTGTTGAATTAGCAAGCAATTAAGGTTAGTGGGGTCTCTAAAAGACCGCATATAGGTGTTTACTGAACAAAATACGTGTTTAAATTTATATTTATTTTTTTATAGTTTCCGGTTAAAAATGAGCTGTTTCTACAAAAAGGGCGTTTTACACAAAAAAAAACTCCAGGAATTGGCAGGAAATATGAATATTGACTGTGAGCCCGATTATTTTAGTCATGACAGCTTAGATCAGGAAGAGAACCTTCTTGTCACTGAAAACGTTTCTGAACCTGAAGAGGAAATAGAAATACAGAGCGAGATACGAATTAGACTATTTTTTTAGAAGTTCGCATAAAATCAGGTGACTTGAGATGCGCAAGGGAATCCACACGAGAAATGTGAAAAACAAATTTATCTATTCGTCGATCATTTTTTACGGCTGCTTTATCTCGAAATAGATTTGTAGAAATTTCAGTGTTCTTGCATTTTGGTGCCAAATTGACTAAGGCTGAGAGAAATGAAAAAGATAAATTAGCAGTTATACGAGAGCTTTGGGACTTATTTGATAATAACTGCACCAAGGCTTTCGAACCATATGAACATATTACGATTGACGAACAATTAGTTTGTTCGCTATGGAATTAAGATTTGGGCGACTGCGGATGTTAAAACTTCATATCTACAAGTCTACAACGAAAAACTTCCTGGTGGAGAAGTAAAACGCAACCAAGGTTTTCGTGTAGCGTCAGAAACCGTATCATGGCACTTGGCGAGGAATTACAACAGACAATTTTTTTACCATTGTCCCTTTAGCTAATTACTTGTTAAATACCAAACTAACTTACCTTGCTTGGTACAGTTCGTAAGAACAAAAGAGATACACCAATCAAACTAAATTTTTTGTCAAGACTTGTTCTATCGTCAATGTTTGCATTTACGAAGGATTTAGTAACGGTTTAGTACATTCTAGACAAACCGAATGGTACATATGTGGTCGAGAACACGTTGATGATGTTATCGCTCCAAAAACTGAAAGCCTCATGTGATAATACTCTACAACAAGGCCAAGGGCGGCGTGGACTATGCCGACATGCTCACTAGAGAATACACGTGTAACAGAAGATTAGCTCGATAGCCTTTCAAATTATTTATGAATATGGTTGACATTTGTGCTTTGAATGCCTTTGCATTATATACTGAAAAAAATTCTGATTGGTAAAAGTTGTTCGCGCAGACGCTTTTTCTTCTGCAATTAGCAGATGATCTTGCTCTAAAAAAATGTAAACACATGCAAAGCATAAGCGCCATAAGATCCACGTAAAAGATGCTCTGAGGTACTGTGGCATACCTATGGATTCCCAAATTGAACCTGAACAAGCTAATACTACCAAGAAACGTGCAAGATGTTACCAGTGCCCGCGAAAAATAGAGAACAAAATAATTGCAATGTGTTCAAATTGCAGATCTATGAAATAAGTTTATAATTTATTAGTGTAGTAGAATTAATATGTTTGTTTTTTCCACTGTATGTCTAAAAAAAGGGATATAAATTTACTTTACCTTAGTTTGTTGCAATGAGATACTTTATTTTTGTTCATGCCTTAATAAGTTGTATTTTATACGAAATAAAAACCTAGTGTGGCCTATAATGGAATATTAGACAAGGTTTGGCAATAATCCATCCAAAAAGTTCAAAAATGAAATGGGGCCCTTGAGGAACCCCACATGGGTGTTTATGTTGATTTCATTTACGTAGGCATTCAAGGGTTAAATAAATGGACTGGAATACCTAACGTACCAACTTGGGCAATAGGCCCAGCTTGTTAGATTTTGTAAAATGCCCAAAACAACAGCCAGAATGAATTGATTGTGATTGAATTCACTAATAGTTTCAGATTGGAAAGAGGTTGTGACACATTCAGTTGGTTCTAAAGCCGAATTGGTTGCCAAGAAAGATTTTTTTGTCTAGCAGGAAAATAATACTATAAGAAGAGGGTGTCGTTAAGTCAGAGTGAGGTTTGGGAAGTATAACAAAGGCGGTTCGAAGGTAAGGAAGTGTAATAATACATTTGGTGTAGACATTTGTTAGTACCATTAGGAGTTGATTTGGTAGGTACCGTAAAATTTTTGGGTTTAGGACATTCTGATCAAAGGTTGAGCTGTGTTTTTTTCAAAGTATAAGGTGACTTTGTGGGATATGTCAGGAGCGTAGACCTTCCAGATACTTTTTTATTGGCGTTTTACAACTTTGATCTTTGTGTCATCGCTGAACAGGTCGGCCTTTTATTGGTGGGTAGAAATAAGGTTACCGTAGAGTTGGGTCACTTGAAATCGTAGGGGTAACTTGACACAGTGTGACATTTATTTTTGGAACTACTGTTGCCACCTTTTAAGTAAACGCCCAATCTTCAGAAAAATTTCTGAAGTATTCCACAATGATGATGTAATGTTTTCAGTAGGTAAAAGTTGTAAACAGGTGTTTTATGTGGCTCCTAAAAAATACTGAATAATAGGTAAGAAAACCTTCGGTATGCTATATGATTAAGGCCATCTTCAGGTATCCATATGAGCAAATTACATCTAATACTTTTTTTACAATAGTTTACTGTTTTCTCGACGGGTTCTGTACCCCAGGTCTGTTGATTTTATTTTTTTGAGGTTAAGTAATGCTTTTTTACATTTTTTGTTACAGATTTTGGGTAACTTGACAAAATGTCAAATAAGTATAAGAGAGTGTTAGGAAAGCGAAAATATCGCGATTTTACTAAAGATGAATTAGAAGAAGTCTTAACAAATATACGCACTGGTAGATGGACACTGACGGAGGCTTCAAATGATACCGAGATATCAAAATCGACATTATATCGAAAAACTTAAAAACAAAAATATGAAAACTTATGGGGACTTCATTGACAACGGAGGAGGAAGTGGTTCTAAAAGATGCTGTTTTATTTGCTGTGGAGTGGGGATTTCCCTTAGATAAAGACAATGTTAAAGATCTGGTTCGAAATTATTTAAACAGACAAGGACGAAGATTAGGTGCTTTTACCCATAATAGACCGGGTAATAGTTGGTACTACGCGTTTATTACTCGTCCTAGCGAACTATCCATTTGCCTATCAGAAAATATAAAGCGAAGTCGTGATGCTGTTTCTATTGATATTTTAAGTGAATATTTTAATAAGTTGGCTGTTACTTTAAAAGACATTCCTGACGAAAATATCGTTAATTATGACGAAACATGTTTTACTGATGACCCTGGACAAACAAAAGTTATTCGACGCACAGCTAAACATGCCGAAAAAATTATGGACCACACAAAATCTTCAACGAGTGTGATGTTTCCCGTTAGTGGATCAGGATTTACGTTGCCGCCTTATATTGTATATAAAGCAGTTCAGCTGTGGTCTACTCGGACAGAAAATGGTCCCGAAAACGCCCAGTACAATCGCATCAAATCTGGATGGTTTGATCTACACCTATTTTAAGACTAGTTTAAATGTATTGTGCTCCCTTATTTTAAAAAACTTGAAGGACCGAAGGTGTTGATCGATGACAATTTAGCCAGCCACATTAGCATCACTGCCACACAGGAGTGCCAAAAACAATAATATTCGCTTTGTTCTCTTGCCCCCCAATAATACACATCTAACGGTGGTTGTGGAATTTAATTAAATTAGCAAGCACATTCGGTCTCAGTAAGGAAGGCCACCACTAAGTCACCAACACGCAGGGCTAGCGCGGTGACTCATCAGCCAAATTCCCCCAATTAAAAACATGAAATGCCGAATTTTAAATACACAGTACCCCAGGTGGGTAGGATAGATTATCTACAGTCCCTCACCGCACAGGCGGTCTGCCTCAAGGATTCTGGGGGAGGCAAAAATTCGATACAAAGAGAGCACATCCGAAAGAAGACAATCACAGATATAACCACACTACTAATAGGCACTTACAACATCAGAACATTAAAAACCGATGACAAAATATGCGAACTAGAAGAAGAACTAAACTAAATTAAGTGGGACACCATCGGCCTATCAGAAACCAGAAGAAAAGAAGAGAATAATACAACTCACTTCTAGAAACGTTCTGTACCACACGGGCAATAAGGAAGACAACATTAGAGGTGTCGGATTCATAATAAATAAAAAACTTGCACCAAATGTCGAGACATATAAAGAAATATCAAATAGGGTAGCCTACCTAGTGCTAAAAATAAACAGAAGAATAAAAATAAAGATCGTACAAGTTTACGCCCCTACTACGTCACATGATGGCGACGAAGTAGAAAGTTTCTACGAAGATATAACCAAAGCAATAGACCAATGCTCATTCCAATATACAATAACTATGGGAGACTTCAACGCAAAACTGGGAGTTAGAATACATGATATAGAAGAAAGAATATGAAGATATGGAATCGGAAATAGAAACAGCAGAGGAGAAATGTTATATAATTTCCTAGAACAACAATCGATATTCGCTATGAATACATTTTACAAAAAGAAACCACAGAGGAAATAGAGCTGGATCAGCCCCAACGGCACCACTAAGAACGAAATTGACTACATCAACGTCTTCTAAGAACATAGTTAAGGATGTAAATGTTTTAAACAGATTCTCGGTCGGGAGTGATCACAGGTTAGTCAGAGCAAAGATAGAGATAAGTGGGAGGCTAAATCGGATGAAATGGATAAGAAATAAAAGGTCGGTAGTGAATACGGAAACAATAAAAGATAATAAAGGAACATACCGGAACAACATTGCGGAGAAACTAAGAGTACGAGGAAATTATGGAACCACAACCATTGAAAAAATAAATAATATTCTCACTACAGAGATAATAGAAACTAGTGAAAAATTACCGAGGAAGAAATTACAAAAATAAGATCCTATCACGAATGAGACGAAACAAATGTTAAAAAAGAGGAGAAACCTAATACATCAAGGGAAACAAAAGTCCGTAGAATATACGGAATTAAATAAGCTAATTCGCAAGACCATTAAGCAAAATATAAAGATAAAAAGAGAAAAAAGAATAACAGAGGTTATAGAAAATAATAGAAACATGAAAGTACTCAGATCAACATTGGGCAGAGCACAAATAATAGCGTTAAAAGACGAACACGGTGAAGAAGTTAGGGGGAAATCAAAGATTAAGAGACGAATAGAAGAATATTATAAAAACTTGTATGAATCAAAGACGACAGTACCAGTAAAAACCAAGAGAAAATTACAGAAGAAGGTGATAAACGTCAATTCCGAATACATACCAGAAATAACAGAAGAGGAAATAGAAAGCAACCTAAGAGAAATGAAGAGTAATAAAACTCCCGGAAATGACAACATTACAAAAGAAATGCTTTTAGAAGGGGGAAAAGAAATGGTAAATACCCTAAAAATATTACTGAATAGATGTCTAAAAGAAGGTACCATACCTGAAACGTGGAAAAACGCAATCGCTATATTGTTTTTCAAGAAGGGCGACAGATGCGAACTGTATAATTATCGACCTATAACACTACTGTCCCAGATCTACAAATTATTAACCAGAATAATAGCTAAAATAATTAACAATAAACTAGAGCTATACCAGACACGCGAACAAGCGGGATTCCGCAAAGGATATAGCACTAGTGATCATATCTTGACGGTTAGAACTTTGTTAGAGAAGATCATAGAATACAATTTACCACTGTTTATCGCACTGGTTGACTATGAGAAGGCCTTCGACACCATCGAAACATGGGCAGTGGAAGCCGGGCTATAGAATGGCAGAGTAGACGATCGATATATGACCTTGATCCATAACATATGTAAAGATTGTTCAATCACAGTCCGAACGACGGATCAAATAAAATAGGTCTAAGAACAAACAAAGCAAAAACGAAGGTGATAACGAACACCGACCATATATTGGACATAAAAATAAATGAACATACACTCGAACAAGTAGATCAATATATATATATATATATATATATATATATATATATATATTGAGATGTTCAGAAAGAGGTAATAGTAGTATCGGACAGCTTACATGACATTTGGGTTATAAAAAAGGGTTATAATATGGACAGTTTAGACATTTTTCGCACATATTTTTGGAAGCGAATTAGTGACAAAAATTATGTTACAAGATTCACAATAAGAACAACATATAAAACAATTTGGCATACAGATATTTATAGTGCCGTACATTTTTATGGTGAAACATTTAAAAAGAGTGTTGGACGATGAAACTTTTTCAATGCAACATTATATAACATTATGCATTGCAAATATTTAGTGAGAATAATAAAGACAATAAGTACAAACCTTAAACATAACATTTTAAGTGTTAAAAACATTTTTAAATATAAATTATTTTCATTTTTAGATTTGTTTGGTTACGTTGTAAATTTTAGGTTTTTTATATAATTTTATACTTTTTCCACATTATTAGACCTAGATTTTGCTCTTAAAGCAAATAATAGATGTTCTTTCTTATTATAACACAATTTTTATAAGGATACAGCGCCTTTCTCCGCAAAATTATGTTAAATCTGAGGTGAATTTTAGATAAATTCACAAAAGTTAAAAATTGCTTTAAATTAAATGTTTCCAACACAAAAGATATGTATTCTTATGTAAAAAGTTCTCAGAATTCCATTTTTGCAATTAATCTTAGTGTAGCTTGTAAGTGTAAATAGTTAAAAGCTTATTTAAGGTAGATTAAGTTATTTCGTATATTAATGTTAGGAATTATAGCTTGTTAGGTGTCTTTTTGTTCAAAATTTCACGTAGTTTTCATTTCCGTTTTTAATTTTCAATTCCGATTATGCATAAGAAAGTTACGGCCAAATTTCCATTTGTGTCCAATTTGTAATCTAGATCCACCAATCATAGCCATAGTTACTTTTGCAATATGGCTGTAAAAAAATGAATTTTTAGTAACAACCAGAAACATATAAAAGCAAGCGCTCAGGAAATCACTCTCTCTAGAAATTGTTCAAAAGTGTAAAAGGTTGTGTTGTGAAATTTGTGAGTACATAACCTAATTTATTTTCGTCAAGAAGTTTTACGTTACGAAGAATTTTCGAGAGCACTTGTTTTTATATTCGACGGTTTGAAATAAATAATTCGGTCTCCGATACTTGTCGTTTAATAAAAATAATTTTTGTTCGTGTTAATTAGTGTCACGATTTTGTTAAAGATTTGCTTTTGTGTTGTCCAACTTAAATTATTTCCATTTATACCAAATTAAAACCCATTTTTATTTGGACAAAGTTGTTTCATTTCTTCGGACAATCTCTTTTAAACAAAAATTGAATCGTTAGCTAAAATAAAAGTGTTATCAATAAAAATTTTGGTTATTTAAAAATAATTTTAAAACGATATCACTCATTAGACTTAAAACTATTCAAATAAAAAAGTTACCGAATTTAAATAAGTGTTTGGAGTTTGCCGTTTTTGAAGAAAACATCTTCAAGTTTGGAAGTTGGTGTCATCGACAATCGAGATTCGAGTTAGCAGTATTGGCTGATGGTAACTACCGTAATCAAGTGGACATTGCCTACATCCAACTGGAGTATCCGAAGACATCATTCTACCGGGAGGACAGTATATGTGAGTCAAATTTTATAACCCTGTTCGTTGATATTTTCCTGCAATTTATATTTGTTACATGTATGTTTTTGCTTAAGAATTTTAAATATTTACTTGTGTAAACACCTGTAAAGATATTAATTTCTTTTCTTTTTCTAAATTTTCATTTTGGTTCTAAACATTAAATTTTCTAAATTAATCATTTGACATCTTTGACAGTTGCTAATTTCACTTAAGTTCATTAACGCATGCGTTTGATAGCAAATTACATTCAGAACAATTTGTATACTTTCAATTCAATTACATAAAGAATATTTCTTATACACATTTACAGATACAAAATTTTTAACTTCAACTAAATTCCCTGAACTCTATCCCCATATGAGATTCTGAGCTAGTCCGGTGCATAATAATAAGATTAAAATAATTACTTCAATTATAATCATTATTTCCAAAACTAAATAATTTACCTCATTAAGTCGCCTTTTAAATCAATTTCAATATAAAAAGCATTACAATTTATATATATATATATATATATATATATATATATATATATATGTATGTATATCTCGGCAAATAATTAAACCCAATAAAGAAAATCAAGAAGCCGAAGTACATCGAAGAACTAAGCTCGGATGGGCAGCCTTTGGGCGACTAAGCTATATACTGCAAAATAAATCAGTTCTCCAGTATATGAAAACTAGAGTTTTCGATCAGTGTATTCTGCCTATCATGTCATATGCCGCACAGACCTGGGTATTTACAAAGAAGAATATGGGCAAACTAATAAAAACACAACGCGCCATGGTGACACAGGTGCTGCATATCACTTTACGAGACAGGAAAAGAAATACATGGATAAGAAATGTAACTAAAATAAAAGACATAAGACAAAGGGTTGCTAGCCTGAAATGGAGATTCGCTGGACATAATGCAAGGCAAAGAGATAGTAGGTGGAATATGATCATCCAAACATGGCGTCCATGGTTAGGGAAGAGAGCGAGAGGACGGCCCCAGATGAGGTGGTCAGACGATGTAAAGAAACATGTAGGATTAATGAGGAAGAGAAGGGCAAATGATAGATACAATTGGAAACAAATTGGGGAGGCCTACATCCAAAAATGGATCGAAGAGGGCTGAGAAGAAGAAGAAGAAGAACTTTTTGGGAATACCTTGGTTTTTAAATTATTTTTGTATTTTGTCAGAATAAACGTTTCTTTTTTGAAATAAATGCTCTCAAAAATTTTTTTCACCCTGTACAATGGAAACATACTTTTTTTAAAAGTTAAACTTGATGTCAAGTCAACTACAGAACAGTTTTACTTGTCATTTACACTGATTTTTGCTTACATTTTCAAGTCACCCATCAGGTAGGATGACTTGAAAAACAGGGTTTTATTTTTTTTTTACCTTTTTTTTTGAGTTTTACAAAAATCTTTTATACAGTTCTTTGCAAAAAGTGGCATAACGACATATTTTTTGTTTTATGATATATTTATGGGTACGGCAGATATTATTGAATTCAAGTCAAAATAGTCAAGTCACCCAACTCTACGGTACGTTGAAAATCATATTACGCTTTTCTTCTGGTTAGTCTGTTCAAGTGGTGCCAGAAGAGTTTACCGCTTAGCTAATCAAGTTAGAATGTGACTTGTGCCTGAAAGTTTTTGTTGCCTAATTAGAGTGTTAAGGTTATAATAACAAGAATTCACGATTAATCCAATTTTTCGCTTTCATTTAGTTTCTGGGAGAGTTTTGCGGGATATGTCTTACTTTTATTAGAGCGGAAATTATATTATTGACAGTTTTCGCGACATCCAATGTGTTTGGAGACGCTATTTGATAACGTACTACACAGTCTGTTTATTTTTATTACGGGTTGAAGGTGGTGGGAGTACTGGACAGCATAAGGTTTTGTTCGATCAGAGGTCTTTGATCGGAGATGAATTTTTGTTTTGTTTTGTATTATTTCACTTGTAACTATACTAATACCAAATGGCATAACTTCATTCGCCTTTGAAAGCTCTTGGTAATATATTCTATTAATCTATTTATTTATAATTTATAATACAAATTTACACAACCTTATGAACAATAACGTATTTAGACATTCAAAAGCGAAATCTGAATTTCTGGCTACAAATTAGCCTGAAAACTAGGATTTATCTAAACATTAACCTTTTTAGAGATAATCAAAGAGTAAACATAGAGAAATTGGGAATAACTTCGTAATGGAATTACGTAAATTCCGCATCAATAAATACGGAAACGTTTATCAAAATTAACTAACTGAACCTCTGATAAACAGAACGTACGAATAGGTACCTAAAAATGATATTAAATTTTAGATATTACTGTATCTGACATACTGTGAGCATGTACACGAATAACGCGCACACGTACCACATGCCGATTTCAAAGTAAATTTGTATAGGAGTTTCCCCAAAGCGAAATACAAAAGCCTAACATATAAAAGCACGGAGTGTATTTGTTGAGTCGTGTTTAGGGGGTGGCGGTTTATATGAAGGAGAAATTGAATAGTTTATATAACAAATAAGCAAATAGAATGTAGTGAAAATCGATGTTAAATTGTTTTTTTCCTTCAGACGTAAATTAAAGAGAAAGCGACGCTAAAAGTAAAGGTAATCAACAAGTAAGCACAATTGTATGGGTCGGGGAAATGTTTTTCAAGCGACCCTCAATTCCCTATCGGAAATTTATCTCCGGACACGCATTTTCCTTCATACTGTTAGGTCTAAATGTCGTTGGAGAGAGAACGAAATCTATGTTATAGCTAGAGTGCAATTTCGCGTTGCCGTATGCTCTTACGTGCTATAACAGACCCTCGGTCAACCCCTGTTTTCTTCCAACTAATAAATATTAGTAATAACCTGCTTCCAGGCAATTACGTTCTTAATTGAAGCGTTCACATTTCTTTTCTATTATTTGAAAAACTAACGAATTTGGGCGGACTGTTATACTAGCGTAAATTAAACAGTTCTACCGTTGTGCTATAAACTATGAATGACAGTTATTGTAAAAATACGTTCATTCCCTTCAACAAAAGAACTTATTTTTGTGCGTGTAGTCTGGTAAAAACGTTTAAAACCTAAAATTAAGAGTTTGTGTAATTTATAATGTTTAAATCCTAATATTTAGAATTGCAGCGAAATTAAGGTTTGGCGTTGCGTCATACTGGTCAAGTTAAGTTAAACAGCTGGCTACGTTGTATTGTAATAGGTGCAAAAAATAACCACTAAAGTACTAAAGGGGTAAAGTGTTGGACGTACTGGCAAAAGGTCAGTCCTTGTTACATTGTATGCAGTTTCGATGATTCAAGGTCTTACTAAATTTTAATCGATACCTATTGAATTCATACCTTATTCGTAAACGTACAAGTTGAAGGGGCCGTTTTCGTATTGGTTCTGAATTACTATTTCTCGTACTGATTACATTCGCTGAAACCAAACACAACCAAGGACCGTGACAGACAGTGAATGTCTATCAAGCAACGTGCAAATTGGTTCGGCGGAGAACACCTGTAGGAATTCTTGAAAGCGACGTTTTCTCTAAGTCACATAATTCTTGTTTCAGTGTGAATAAACAAAGACGACCGATTCTGATTCTGTTGGTCTAGCTGCCAAAAGAACAGGATCTCAGAAGAGACCGGTGCCCGGGATTTGGTTACGCGGAGGCACACTATTCAACTCCGCACCACTCCAGTGAATGCAATAAGATCTATACAGACCGCACTAAGCAGTGATGATAATCACCAGACCAACTTCAGAGGTTGTCCAAGGTTCTCACGCCTCCCGAAGCGGAAGAAGAGGAACACACCGCCCCCACAGCGATTAAATAAGACACTCACACTTACTAAACCGAATAGGTATTAGTGTTACCAATTTGATAGCGAGCGATAGTAAGAGGACGGAAGTACGCTTGCTCTACCCCCTTTACGGTTTAACATCTAGTCCTCGAAACCTAGATTTGGTGAAGGCTCCAACAGTGTCGATACCATACATCTCATGGGCTTAAGATAAATAATACTTCTGACCAATGTATTACAAACACAATATAATACTTTGTATATTTTATATTATTGTGTAATATAATATACTTTTTTAATCTTTGTAAATATTTAATCAACTCAGTTAAATTAATTAAAAATTATTATTAATTTTATTAAATACATAAACCTTGCAAAAATGGAAATTACATAACATACCTCTCTTAAACAAAATATTGCTAATTATAAAATAAATATATCTGAAACGTATCTAGTTTTTTTTCTCTCTTTTCTTTTTTTCTGTTTCTTATCTCGCTTACTACTACATTGCACCAAGTTCCAATTATAGAACAATAAATGATATAAACAGTGATTTAAATAGATTGGATAGCTATACTGTAACTCAGGGCTGTATGCGTAGTGCATACAGAACCATTTCCCGTATAAGCCTACAATACTATTTTAAGGTATTATTACTTTAAGGTATTAATTAGGGTGATAATACATATGTATATTATTATGGGAATAAAAATGTATATTATTATTATAAAAAGTTTACCTCGAGTAGGATTTGAACCCACGACCTGTACTTTGCTAGAGTACCGCGATAACCAACTGCGCCATCAAGGTTCAAGCCCCAATCGATGTAAATTTTGTCTTTATGTATGTAGAATTGATGTAAATTCTAAATATAATGAGATTACAGTCAAATTACTTATATTAATGGAATGTGAGCCTGCAATATCGCAAGGATTCACACATACCAAAGCAACTTGACTAATATTAAGTTTAATCTATTAAGTTAAGTATAATCTTATCTGTTGATAGTTTTTTAATTGCTGGGCTTCTATTATGGCCTACAATAATATTTCTGGTTTATACATTAAAATGTTATTGAATTACTCTGTACGCCGCTTTTAGAGGATTATTTAAGAATAATAACTTTATTGTTAAGTAACCTGCTGTTTATAGTTTGTCTTACAAAACTTTTACTATTTCCGAATGATCTCCCTCTTTAAGTATAAATAGTTCGAAACAGTTAGGGAGTCTTACATTCCAATTGATTTTTACCGTCCAACCTACATATACATATTTTATGCAATCGACTTTTCATTCACTATCGTTAAATCGACTTATTCGCACATTTTACAACGTTCCGCCAAGATCGGCCATGGCGTGTGTGCGTGTGTGCGGTGTGTGTGTGTGTGTTCTTGTGGGCGTGTGTACGTGTGTGCGTGTGTGCGTGCGTGTGTGCGTGTGTACGTGTGTTCGTATGTGCGTGTGAGCGTGTGTTCGTGTGTGTGCGTATGTGCGTGCGTGCGTGCGTGTGTGTGTGTGCGTCGTGTCTATATATATATATATATATATATATATATATATATATATATATATATATATATATATATATATCAAATTTCCGTACTAATATATGCGAAGTAGAACAGTTTATAGGAATTCGTTTTTACATGTCCCTAATTGGAGTACCAGGCACTCGCAGGTATTGGAGCAATAATTGCGGAGTATCGCAAGTGAAAGAAGTAATGCCCCTTAAAACATGGGAACTCATAAAAAAAACACTTACACTTCGTTGACAACTCCACAATACGAGATCAAAACGACAAATTAGCGAAAATAAGAAGTATTCGAAATAATTTACATAAAATTCCAATAGAAGAGCATCTCGCTGTTGATGAACAAATTGTACCTTTCAAGGGTCGTAGCGGGCTGAAGCAATATAATTCCAAAAAGCCTAAAAAATGGGGCTATAAGATTTTTTGTTTAGCTGGTGCCAGTGGCATCATTTACGATTTTGAAGTATACTGCGGAGCTGTAACACAACCACAAGATCTTCCGGATATCAGTACAAGTTCAAATATTGTCTTGAGGTTAGCCAAACGCATACCAGAAGATAAAATTTTCTACTTTTTTATGATAATTGGTTTTGTTCTCCCGCTCTCCAAATTGAGTTGACTCTTCGAGGAATTTTGAGCTTAGGTACCGTGCAGGCAAAAAGAGTCCCAAATAATAATTCACCAAGTGATACAAACCTGAGAAAGCTAGGAAGGGGCACATTTTTTGAAAGACAAGCTGTGTGTAAAGTAGCCAATACCGAAATTGTAATGAAATTAGTGAAATGGCAAGATAAAAGAATTGTCACTTTACTAAGTAATTTTGTAGGAGCCTATCCAGAAACAACGGTTAAAAGGTTTGATCGAAATACTAAAAAAGAGATCTGTGTCAAGTGTCCAAATATCGTATCGATCTATAACAAATTTATGGGTGGTGTGGATCTTATAGACTCTCTTTTAGCATTGTATAGAACCAAGATTAGATCAAAAAAGTATTATATGCGGATATTCTTCCATATGATGGGTATGTCATTGGTGGTGGCATGGTTACTATATCGTAGGGCAAATGATGATTGCGGAATTCCCAAAAAAAATCAACTTTCTCTTTACGATTTCAAATCAGAAGTAGCGCAGTCTCTATGTTGGGCCGGAAAACCCCGAAAAAGAGGCCGTATGTCAACCTCAAGTATGCCTGATAAGAAACCTTGCCGCTCAAATACTCCAAATAGCGACTGTAGGTTAGACAAACTAGATCACTGGCCTCAGTATGTAAACAAAACAGGCGGGTGCAAAAATACAGGTTGCCAGAAAATTACTAAAGTAAAATGCATCAAATGTGATTGTTTTTTGTGTTTCGTACCCGACAGAAACTGTTTTTATAATTTTCACAATGTTTAATTGCATTAATTTGTTGTTTTGGAGTATTTCATATTATTATTTTTCCTTTCAATATGATTTTGTACGTTCTATTATACATTGATCTTTTACGACAAACTATTCAAATACTGCTCTTGTACAATGTATATCTAAATATACATTATATTTTTTATACGTAATAAACAAAAAAAATAAAAATGTCATAATTGCATTTCCTTTACACTAATAGGTGATAATAAGAGCCAAGGGCGTATTTTTTAAATTATTTCTGGTAGTGTCCCATAGAGGATATATATATATATATATATATATATATATATATATGTTGTGTGTGTGTGTGTGCTGTGCGTGTGTCGTGTGCGTGTGCGTGTGCTGTGTGCGTGTGCGTGTGCGTGTGCGTGTGCGTGTGCGTGTGCGTGTGCGTGTGCTGTGCTGTGCGTGTGCGTGTCGTGTGCGTGTGCGTGAGCGTGTCGTGTGTGTGCGTGCTGTGCGTGTTGTGTGCGTGTGCGTGTGCTGTGCGTGTGCGTGCTTTGTTGCGTGTGCGTGTGCGTGTGCGTGTGCGTGTGCGTGTGCGTGTGTGTGTCCAGAATAAAGACACTTACAGACTTAAAATTTTTTGTTTAAGCTTGATTTCATTTTTCTTGAAGCTGCTTTAAATTTGGAGGAGCTGTTTTGATTTTAATCAAATATTCCTGATACTGCTGTATATTTCAAAGATATATAAATACCAATATATAAACCTTAATCATATACTCGTAGATTAATTATGTTCAGTGCCATGTTTTTATACGACGTAATGTAGCGGCAAAATATATTTTCGAGATCTGAATAATGATTAATTTTATAGAACATGCCTAGACAATTTTTTAAAGAATATTTAATTTTACATAAATTTTCTTTGCAAACTTTCTTATTATAAAGCGAAATAAGTATGAAAATTAAATAAATAAGATTAAAAATGTTTCAACTGTATTACTAATTATTAGAGAGCGGATAGTTAGGCAAATGCCTTTTTTGAATTAATGAGGATATTAAAGACAAAGTTGAATTTCTATAAGTTTTAAGACATGACGACTCCAAACATGCAATTTTTACTTTGCCTTTTTTGCTCTTTTTTTATGTTTTTGGCGGTTTTTGGCTTTTTAAAGAAATTTTTGGGATTTTGCCTTTTTTGTCGATTTTTTATTTTAATAAAATTGAAAAAATGTGGTTTTAAGTGAACCGTAAAAAATAAACTTAACTTAACTTAACCTTCACGCCATTCCCTTGCGGGGTAGCCAAAACAATCCCTGCCTCTTATTTATTTTTCATTCACAAACTATATCTTATCTTATCTCCGCATACCTCCCTAGCTTCCACAAGATTCATACATAGTCTCTGACATGCCCTTTTGTTTTTGAAACTGCTTATCTTTCTTTCCTTTATCATAGATTCTACTACATTCAGCCAAGTTTTACTCGGCCTACCAGGGCCGACCTTTCCCGTAACCTCACCCACATATATTTGTTTCGTTAATCTTGCGTTGTTCATTCTCTCAATGTGACCAAAGCAACGTAATGTACAACTTTTATATCTATCCATCATCGTCTTTTCCTCACCACACTCCGTCATTATGCATTCATTTTTTATCTTGTCCCTTCTCGTTTTACCACATGCGCTACTCAGGAATCTCATACCCACGGCATTTAGTAAATACTCTACTGTCCTTTCCACCTTCCCGATTGAACACCACAATCTTAGTTTACTTCACGTTTACCTTTAGGTCCATGCTCTCACAGACTGTATCAAACTTCCTCAGAGCGGTTTGCAGCTCATCCGCACTGTCACTTAATAAGACTGTGTCATCTGCATACACCAGAAGTCGTACATTTACGTCACCAACCATTACTCCATTTGTATCGGTACATGCTTGTCTAAGACATTTATCCATGTATACATTGAACAACCATGGTGACATCACACAACCTTGTCCCACTCATTGCTCAATATTGAAGTATTCACTCACACGTCCCCTCACCCTAACACATACCCGACTAACGTTGTATACTGCCCTTATTCCATTTATTAGACCTTTATTTACGCCATATTCATTTAATATTTCCCACAGCTTCTCTCTATTCACTCTGTCATATACTCATATGCTTTCACCAGATACACAAACGCACAGTACAACTTCCTTTTTACTTTTAAACACTTTTCGATCACCTGCTGGAGAGCAACCATCGGATCGACACATCCTCTCCCTGGCATGAAGCCACCTAGTACATCCCACATCTTAGTTTGTGTAGTTTCTCGTACTCTATCAATCAGTATTCTTCCAAATACTTTACCAGGTACGCTGAGCAAGCTTATTCTTCTGTAGTTCTTACAATCACTCTTGTTACCCTTACCCTTACACAATGGTACAATGATCGTGCTCTTTCAATCACTTGGCACTTTTCACACATAAGGCATACATTGAATAATTCACGCAATCTTCGTATAAGCTTTGCACCATCATACTTGAGCATTTCACCAGTGATTTCATCTACGCCTGCTCCTTTGCCGTTTTTCAACCTTCCTACCGTTTTCTCTACCTCATTTATTCCAATATCCTTCTCAGTTTCATTCATCATTTCTTCTATATTCTCCTTATGTAACCCTTCAGTCTTACTTTCCTCACTACTGTACAGCTTTCCGAAATATTCTTGCCAGCATTCCCTCACTTCACAATCGTCCCATACTATTTTGTTTCCAGCATTCATAACTCCTGCAGCATTCTGTTTTGGGCCACATTTTGTGTTTTTGACCCATTTTCAGAAGAGTTTTTTGTTTCCTTCAAAATTATTCTGCATTTTCTCTCCTTCCACAGTCATCACTTCCTCTTTACTTATTCTCACTGCCTCCTTCCTTTCTTTGTTTCTTAATCTGTACACCTCATACAATCACTTCTTCTCAGTCTCATTTTTTGCAGCAATCATTTCCATGTATGCATCTTTTTTCTTACTTACTGCCTTTTTTACCGACTCATTCCACCAAGCACATTTTTTCTGCCTACCTACAATTACTCTTCCACTTATTCGCACGGCACAATTGACAATAGAGTTTTTCAAACTTCTCTATGCACTTTCAACGTCAGTGTCTTTTATTTGTCCGTTCCACACTGTTTCATTCACATTCAACTCTTTACTCACAGCATCTGCGTATTTCATTCTCGCACCATTATCCACTAATTTGTCAACCCTAATTCTGGACGTTCGCACTACGTTTGCTTTCGTTCTCCAAACCTACTTTTGCCCTAAACACACTCTGGATACAACCAAAAAGTGGTCCGATCCACACTCCGCTCCGCGCATTACTTTTGTGTCTTTCACCAGGTTTCTAAGCCGTTCATCATACACTATTAAGTCTATCATACTTGGTTAATATACAGTTTTTGTTTTAGGTATTTTATTTCCTAACGAAATACCTGAATCGAAAATATTGCTTTTAGTAAGCGACGCGGCACCTTACATGCTAAAAGCGGCACGGGCCCTAAAGGTATTCCACCCTAAACTACTGCATGTTACTTGCCTAGCACACGCACTGCACAGAGTGTGTGAATGCATTCGCAAGGAATTTAGTGCTGTAAATAAATTAATTTCTTCCGTGAAGAAGGTAAACATTACATTGTCTGTGTGCTGCTATTACGATTTAAAAATTGCAGGTATTTGTAAAAGCACCATTACGAGTTTCTGAGTGTAAAGAAAAGCTGCCATCTGTTCCACTCTCTCTCTCTCCTGAACCTGTGATTACCAGATGGGGTACCTGGATCGAGGCGTGTAATTTTACGCGCTTCATTGAAACTCAATTAAAGAGGTAAACACATGTTTGCAAAATCTGTTATGAATTCTGCAAAATGATATGATAATTTACAGGTAGTGAATTCATTTCACCCTTCCACGGCTGCTGCTATACAAAACGCTCAAGAGAGTTTTGAAGATGAAAACGTCCGTCGAGGTATAATGTATATAAACACCCATTTCTGCTACCTACTCGAAACTATAAAGAAACTCGAAGCAAGGAACCTCGCGTTAGTGGAAGCGTTAGGGATAGTGGACGATGTGGTAAATGAAATCGCACGGGTACCTGGTGCTAGTGGGATAAAAGTAAATGGAAAGATATTATCTGTGTTACAAAAGAATTCAAAATCTTCACAAAATAAAAGATATTGTAAATGTACATAAAGGAGAAGAGGCCATTGGCTTGGATGCAAGCCCTCAAGAAGTCGCTGCAATTAAATATGCCCCCATTACATCCTGTGATGTCGAGAGATCTTTCTCGACATACAAGCAAATTGTCAGCAATACCAGGGCAAATTTGTTACCTGACCATACGGAGCAGTACTTAATTACTACCTGGAATAATAATGTTAACGTAGATTAAATGTTTTGTTATTTTTATTTTTTTTTTTGTAAATTCATTTTACGTAAGTAGTTATTAAATTATTTTAAACAATTGTGTGCCTTTTTCGAATTTAAATTTTGCCTTTTCCTTGCCTTTTGGACTGTTTTTGTTGCCTTTTTGCCTGCTTTTTTATGGGTTTTCTTGCCTAACTATCCGCTCTCTACTGATTATATATATATATATATATATATATATATATATATATATATATATATATATATATATATATATATATTATACATGCATACATATATGTGTGAAACTGTCCATTTCATGAACTGATTATTCAAGAACCGGAACCAGATTATGTAATTACGAATTATTTCACAATCTGGATGAGTCTTTTGTCCAGTTCATGAACTGGAGAATGAATTTCACCACTTGCTGAAATCACCCTGTCACGTTGTTTAGTTTTATTTATGTATGCGTGCGAGGTGTATCTCAGTCGTGAACCACGTGTTTGTTAAGCATGTATTAGCGTTTTATTCAGATGTGGAAGTGCATTATAATGAACAACCTAACAAAAAGCCTTATTCAAAAATAAAGCAACAGGAAGTCATTAAAGAACTACAGCAGGCGAAAGCTATACAGTAAGTTTTTTCAGTAATTAACTATTCACCCACAAAGTGATTGCATGACAGTTTTTATCTACGATTCTTAAATAATACATTTGTTAACTAATGTACCTATAGATACCTACTCATAGGTAAAATAATTCCAGGCCAACACAATGATTCATGCAAATCTGTGTGAAAATCACATGATCTGTCAGTGGCGGCACGTAAAAATTGGGTTGCGTTCTATTTTTGTAATAAACTTACCAATAACACACGAATAGTAAACAATAGTAGCTCTGAAAAGAGTTTTTTTGTCAACAAATGACTGAACCAGAAACACACAAAGAACTGGTAAATACAAAATTGATAGCGAACTGCGAGTAACCTTCCGACGCCATTGAATCGCATTTCGTGTACTTGGCGCTTGCGTAATTTGTTAAAAGGCGGCTAAAAGACACATTAGCGTTTCTGCGCATTGTGTTGGCCTGGTATTCGAATACCTCCAATCCATACCATAATTTACACCTGTATATTATGTAATTACAAAACGCTGATCTGTCACTCAGACGTTTTACTGTTAGATTAAGTCATCATTTGCTAACCTTGCGAAAAACGTTGCCAAACTTTCTGTATTGCTTCATTGTTCTTGAAGGCCATTTCTAAATTTATCAGCAATTTCAAGGTTATGAAAAATAATTGCAATTACAGCGCTTATTCGCTTGTGGACAAGTTAGTTTCACATAGATGTGTGTTAAACCATCCCTTGCTCACAACTGTTGTTTTTATTATGTCTGCACTGCACATTAATTCACAGGGGGTCAGTTACCAAACATCTTGTAGAAAATAATGTTAAGTTTTATTTCAGTGGTGCACCATTGCAATTATCCAATAGTTCTGCATGTATCTTAATACCAAGTTTAATAAATAAAAATGTGTAAGAAAGAAAATGTTTTATTTAAAGATTTGTAGATAAACGTTGTAATGGTTATAATTCATCTTCGTGAATTTTTGGCCTGCCCCATCTGCTCATCAAATAATTTATTATTACTCTACAAGAAATCTTAACCTACTGTCTGAAAATCTAAAAACTTCCAAATTTGTAGGGCTCGTAAAAGAAGGCGAGAATGCTACCTCCTCAATACCTACGATATGTTGACGGTTGGCGATGAGGAATTCTTAATTAAAAAGATCACTAATGATGAAGATAATGAAATTATATATGTTGTGGCCTATACAAATTTGTACGATAGACTAAATGACTGCCACATAAAGACTGGTCACGGTGGAAGTATTAAAATGAGGCAACAGATGAAACTAAAGCATTCTGTACCAAGACCTGCCATCGAAGCATATCTTAAAACTTGCAAGACCTGTAATGAGAAAAAGTCCACATCAAAGAAACTTGTTGTGCGGCCAATAACATTAAAAGATTTTAATGAACGCGGACAAGTTGACTTAATCGATTTCCAACCAATGCCTGACGGAAAATACAAATGGATATTGAATTATCAGGACCATACCACAAAGTTTATATGCCTTCGGCCGTTACAAAGTAAAAGGGCAACTGAAGTAGCATATGAATTAATAAAGATTTTTTAACGTTTGGAGCACCAAAAATGTGATAATGACAGGTAATTTTGGAACCAGATAATCCTTGAAGTGAAGGAAATGTGGTCGGAATGCACTCTTGTGAACGGTAGACCACGGCATCCGCAAAGTCAAGGAAGTATTGAAGGAAGTAACCAAAATGTCGAGAATATGATACGAGCCTGGATGATAGATCATGTGTCTAAAAATTGGTCTGTAGGCCTTCATTTTGTGCAGTGGAAAAGAATACCTCACTTCATAGAATTATCGGTCGTCTTCCATATACAGCTTTGTTTGGTAGTGAACTTCGTGTTGGATTATCAACCTCTGCATTACCGCAAGAGCTACTGGGGAAAATATTAAACGAAGAAGATCTAGAAAAATTGAATGAAAGAGAAATCACGGCAGTTGAAACGGACAATGAAAATTTACTAGTAACTGATTTGATAAATTCGCGAACAGAAACTTTGGAAGTAAGTGAGAAACAAGACGATTCAGAAGAAGATGCGAAAAAGAGGATTGCCAGATGATAGAATTATCAACCGAAAGCTCTGAATTGGATTATAAAGAAATAAGTATTCGCAACCAAAGGGTCGCAGCCTGCGGTGGTATAAAAAGAGCAGCGGAAAAAGTGTTATCTACCTCCAAATCAAAAAAAGCCACGTTAATATTAATGACTGCGTTCTTTTTTCAGTGCCTAAGGTCGACGGAGGTCCAATCGATACTGAAAATATATTATGTGTCGTTATCGATTCAAAAAACGGTTAGTACAGAGCATGGAGCAATAAGAGCTTGGTTTGTACACGATTCGATTAGTAAAGCTTCTTCTGAATTTTTGAACATTACACAAGTGAATAAGCCTAAATACTTAACTCTTCGTGAAGCAGTAAAACCTATTTCTGGAGGTCAGGGCGTCTCCAAGTGTTCATGCAAGCCATCTAAAAATCAGTGCAAAACAAAGAAGTGTGTCTACTTTAAATCCAAAACTCTTTGTATATTTACTTCTTTTGTAGACTAAGTTTAATATTTATTAAATAAAGAAGTCCTATTCATAGCTTCACATTTATTCCTGTAATCGTTTTGTAATTTTAAAAAGTGACGAAACGTAATACGTATAGTTCATGCAGCACTTTGCAATAATTATATTAAGTGGAGGAATGGACTATCCTTTTCATGAAATGGACAGTTTCGCAAAGTGGATGCGACATATACATATATATATATATATATATATATATATATATATATATATATATATATATAGGGTTAGTCAAACCTCCGTCGTAGTCCAATACTTTATTCACACTAAGATACCAAAAAGTTTTATAAAGATAAAAGTTGAAGACTAGTCAGATGCATATTTTAAAAATATTCTCGATTATACAGGGTCATACATATTGAAAGGGTGAACCAAACTTATTTTTTTTCTAATGGAATGCCCTGCACATTATTTTGAAATTGAACATGGCTTAACTTGACCATTAGTCCAATGTACGGTTTTACTATGTTATACGGGGTATTTTAGGAGTTAGGGTCAATTTCAAGTAAAAATCGTACCGTATTGGAGAACTTATACCCTCCAAACTTAAAAACAGAAAAATTATTTTTAATTTGTAAGAGTTTTCAAAGATGGTCTAGTTTTTACCCAAAATAGTGTTTTTTGGAAAAGCTTACGTTTTTACACGTTATGGTCCATAACTCGACCTCGTCATTATCATAGTTTTCTTAAATGGAACACTCTGTATATTATTTTGAAGTTGAACAGGGCTTAACCTGATCATTACTCCAATATACGGTTTTACTATATTTAACGGCGTACTTTGGGAGTTAGGGCCAATTTTAAGTAAAAATCGTGCCGTATTCGAGAATTTGTAGCCTCCAAACTTAATACCCTGTACATTTTTCCATCCATCGATGGAGAGATTCATCCCCTTCAACTTTACTATTTACATGGGCTATACTCAGCATTTCATAGAAAACTACAAAACTTCTGGAACGTTCTTTTTTAATTCAAGAAACAAACAATAGCTGAAAATGAAAGTGACTAATGTATTATATACTTTAAATGTAAACTTAAATGTTCTATAAGTTGTTCAAAATGTCGACAGTTTTCTCTGCATATTCGAATATTTTTAAAATATGCTCCTGACTAGTCTTCAACCTTTATCTTTATAAATATTTTTGGTATCTCTTAGTATAAATAAGATATTGGACTACGACGGAGGTTTGACTAACCCCTATATATATATATATATATATATATATATATATATATATATATATATATATATATATATATATATGATCTACCACGTAACAGTCACTTTAACACATTAGCTGCCGAGCCACATTTTAAAAAACGGGTACACCATCCCCAACAAATGTTAATTAATCAATTGTAGAATAAACATACAGAACGTGTATTTACAATAAGGTATTAATCGAAGACCACAGAAGTTACTTGGGTGATTTAAATACATGTACCTAAAATGTTAGGTATATTGATACTGCAACTTAAATTAATACAAATCTAACACTTATAGATTATTTACACAACCAGTACTTCTTTGTGAGAAGTGGTACAAATATTCTGTACAAAACTACACAAAAAATAAATTTCAGTTATTGAATAATATAATAAAATAATCATTTCCTCAAGCGCACATAGGTTAAATAATTTTAGATGTAAAATGGTCGATGCAGAATACGAGATTATCCAAAATACAAACAATTCTTTTCATATTTTATCTTAAGAAAACTTTAATGGTTCCCAGTACATTTCCGAACTAAACAAAATGGTACTAGTAGTTTACTTAAACTAATGCCCCCTAATTAGTATGAATATGAATGAACATTTGTGTTTCCACTCATAATAAGACACATTAAGTTTTGAAAAACGCGATTAAGCTTACATGTCCATTATTACGCTTTAAACAAGATAATAATTAGAGATAACTACTAAATACCCCTAATACTCCAAAAATATTTTGGTGGTTTAAACCTATCAGGTGGTTTGCTTCATGTAGGTATACCGGGCTGGTAGCGTAGTGGTGACAAGACCTGCCTAGCATTCGGGAGGTAATGGTTTCGATTCCCGTTACCGTCTACCTTGCATGGGGTTTTTTCAGAGGGATTTTCCTCATACACATGTTGCGGCATAGTCACTGCGTATATGCACACCATGTGCGACTGCTTAGGCGATTGGTGGGGTAGTATTTTCCCCCTCAGAACAGAACCCTAACTCCCTTCCTTCCGATCCTATCCTGACCACACCAATCCTTAATCCTACCATGCATATATACGTAATGTATGTATGTATGCTGGGAATCCATGATTGTGGCTGAAGGAGCTCGGAAAGCTCGAGCAGCCCGCCCTACCCCTGGGGTATGGCCTGCTAAATATACTCTTATTACTCCAACGGCACAATTTGTGTATTTAAAAATTCCACTTAAATTTAAAGTAAAAAAGATGTCAGCGGGTTATATTCCTTTCCTAAAGAGGAAGGGAGCTGCTTGAGGTTAGTAACCCTCTTCATCCACAGTTATAGGCTCCCAAGATTACCATAAGTATGTATGTATAGGATTACATAGGTGCGATTAGGATATCATTGGAACCAACCGAGTTAGGGTTCTGCAGGGAAAGCTATAATCACTTAATCTAAACAGCCTTACATAGTATGCGTATATACAGTGATCATGCCTACATACAAGTATAACAAATAAACACATTGTAACGGAAATCAAACCCATTATCTCCCGAGTGCTTGGGAGTCTGTGTTACCATTAAACCACCAGCTCGGTCCCTAAGGTACTTTAGCGTTACACTACTAGAGTTTTCGAACAGTTCATTAACCATTATGATATGTTTGTATGGGTTACTCCAATAAGCTCGATCTCTATGAATCATATGTGCAGTACACAGAAACACCCCACTTGTGGTTCTTGAGTTTACAGCAATTTGATTCCTTTGTCGACAACTTGAGTCGCACAATAATGGTTTTGACGGGAAAACGTCTACAATTTCCACAATCATTTCCAAAAATACAAATACGGTGCGGTCTTAAATCTCGAATTAAGTTTTAAAGCATAACGGCCACTTTTAACACGTAGAGTGCGTAACTAGTCAATCTGACTAAATTAATTCTAGTGCGGGTCGTTTCATAGAAGTCGTTTATTAACCCCAACCAAAAAGAAGATGATTAATACGCTAGCAAAGAGAGTGAATCAGTTAATTGGCAATTTTGTTTCCTTTTTAATGGCCACTATTAGATTCAATAGATTTTATGCTGTTAATGTACAATACAGATGTTCTTGCATTGTTTATTGAATTTATACCACTAGAAATTAAATTTAAGCGTTCTAGACGAGCTTTCGTCAAAGAGGTCGAATTTTAGTAATATTAAAAATTACGTTATCTATCAACAGAGCACATTAGTATGTATTGCGACAAGAGCCGTTGTATCGTAATATTATTAAGGTGTCGTAATTAATAGAGTACATGCTTGTGTTTTACTAACTTGAGAAGCTTTGCAACATTCTGCCTTTAGTCTACATTTGCACTATTTTTAATGATGGACGCAACTTTTTAATTCCTTGAATGTCGTATTCTCAATAGATTTTTAGCTGACAAAATAAGTTTCCTACAATTTACAAATAAACTTTTTGAATACTTTGTATCGATAACACGATCTGATTAAGTTTTGATAAATTTGTGTTTCATTGTTAGCCTTCGTTTTACGTAGCGGGTACTCTGAAATTTCACCCTAAAGGCGGTTACTAAATATTAATACTTGAACGGGAGAGAAGATGAAGGTTTTATGTTACATTTCTCGAAATTGTGGTATTTATAATGGATGTAACGGGTGTCTGAGGATTTTCAAATTTCTCGCCAAAATGATCGTTTACATTTATATGGTAGTCTATAGAATGAGAAATGTTGGTTTGTTGTTTGTATATAAGTTTATTTAATATTGATACGATAAGTTTAAATTCACTTCAAAAGTTATGTCCATGGTTAATTCGAACACGTTTAAATTAAACGCGGCAATTTGCAAATGCATAAAAGAATTGTGGAGGGAGGGAAAACAAGTGAATAAGAGTGCGAGTATTATTCAATTGGTGATAATAAGAAAAGAGACGCGATAATTTAAAATAACGCGTTCGTGCATATTGGAGGTTATCCACGATTATGTTTAAATATTGAACGAAAAATATAAAATACGGTAATCGAGTCAGTGTGGTAAATCAGAATATAAAGGACAATAACCAGAAAGTATTAACGCAAAACTGACTCATTGAAGTGATAATTAAACCCTACAAAAATTGCCATCGAATATCAATCGAATTGATAGACTGGATTTGGAATTGTGCTGGTCAGCGTCAGACGAATAAAAGAAGTTATTTGGGGAATACAGAAATACGACACCCAAATTAACGGCATAGCAACGCAAATCCAATCTTCAGCCACTATACACATGTAAGCCGGATAAATTTACGTCATTTTATTTTTTCTTAAGTTGTGTTTAATTATCAACACTGAATAAATCAAAGTTCATTCACTGCTGATAAGGAAATTATATGTGCATGTTAGTGAATAAGGAATCCAAAATATCATAATAATACCCAGGGGTTATCATGGGATTGTTTTTTTATATGTTATTGTAAACAAAGCATTTGTGCATTTTTAAGTTTAATTAAATTAAATGAGCGTAATGTTTGATTTATTCTTATTATTAACCATTACGAGCTTTAATACTGAAGGAAAGTAACTTCAAGTAAAATTAATAATTTCGTATATATTTATAAGAATCAATTTGAAGGTATTTTTGATCATCGATAACAATAATCATTTATTTTTAGTAAGCAAGCTAGCCGGCGCAACCAGATGAAAAGGAATTTGTTGAAGCTAAGATTAGCGTTCAATTTGCGTAGACAGAAACTAGTTCGCAAGTAAGTTAAATTTAAATTAATGACACAAATTAAATTAAATTAAATTCTCACGAAAACAATACGAATTTTTATTAAATGATTTTGAAATTATTAAAAATTTTGTGGCGAGTGTAAACAAACAAAAAGAATAGATCTATGTTTACGCCCGTTGCATGGAAGAAAGTGGTATGAGCATCTTCTGTCATATTGCTGTTGCTTATCCTTGATAAAGGTATATCTTAGGCGATACTGATGGATGTAGGTGTTATGTACACGGATCTTATGTACACTACTAATGGGTGATGGTGCCAAGTGCACATAACACCTTCATTAATTCAATGTCAAGCTTAAGCTCTTAGTAAGTTGTACTATACTTAATATCTTCTTCAACTAGAGTATTACAAGAAAACCTTCTTACACGTGTTGAGTTTATGCCTGGAACATTGTTTTTAATATTGTTGAGCACTTCAACTAAATATCGAAAAAAATAGAGATGAGAATTATAAAAAATCTACTACTAAAGTGTATCCTAACCTAGAAAACACAGAAGATGATAAACTTTATCCGGAAAGTAAGAAAGTTTTGTGTTTTTTCTAGTATTTACGTGTAAAACTATTAAAAGATGCAAGTTTACATTATTATAGTGTTATAATCAAAATATGAATAACATTATTAGACCTACATTTTTATCCCGGCGTAATATTGAGTTATTTCTGGTAAACTGTGTTGTAAATGTCTCATGGAAATTATATTTTTTAATAAATATCCTTTCGTTAGGATACTTATCTTTTTTGGGTTTTTTAATTTACTCCTTTTATATAAAAATTGTACAGTCTAAATGTTTCGATAACACTTTTACAAAATTGTTTCAACGTCTTTAACAATATAATCTGACAATAAATTCTGAAAGAAGTTGAAAATTGGCGGTGCTGTATTTAATAAATTAAAAACTCCATACCGGTATGGGACATTTCGCCACGGTCGTTTCCCTCGCGGCCGGTTCGCCACCCAGCCGTTTCGCCGCCACCCGTTTCGATGCCGGGCCAGTGCGCCGCCGGAACAATTTTAATATTTGGAATAACATATACTATAGTTAATGGTAAATTTATAATAATGTAATTTATTGACCGAATTGGTAATTGTGAGGTATAGAACGTAAATACTCCAAAGTTGTTCTGTTATTTACATCCCTCACAATTCTTAAAATTCTCTCGTCAGCCAAACGAAGTTTCTTCAGTTTCTCAAGAGGGGGTGGAATATGCTAATCAAATCAATTATCAACTATGACCTATGTAAATTCCTAGCTGTCTAGCTACATTAAATCCGTCTTCTAACATTTTTTAGTAAACAAGACATCAAGTTAGGTACCTTATCGCCTACGTAAATACGTAGAGGTATAAAAATAAGCGTTATCATACTAATTTTCTAAACGAATGATATAGGCGTTAAAAAATATTTTTCTAGAAGGATTAAAAATTGATATAAGAAGCAATAGACATGCTATTTTTTTTAATACGCATTGAGAAAACTTCGGAATGGGTGTATATGTTATTCCAAATATTAAAATTGTTCTAGCGGCGAGCTGGCCCGGCGGAGAAACGGCTGGGGGTGAATCGGCCGCGACGAAACGTCCTAGACCCATTCCATACAGTACGTCTATTGCGGATGAATGCTCACAAAGATGTTGTATTGACACCAATCGAGGCGAAAATAGTAACAATATTCCCCACGTTACTGCAGAAGGTACTCCAGTCGAAATGCATAGTAATAAAATTTCTAAAGTTGTTGAAAAAGAAAGACAAAAATGTTTAGTCCTAAATTGAAAACATCAGAAGAAAGTGGATTAGAAAAAGAGACCAATGAAAAAGGCTGCAATCGCTAGGGAAGGGGGTAGGTATACATTTCATTTAACAGAAAGGAGATACTTGCTAAGATTCCTAGATTAGAAGTTTTTTGTAACGAGAACTGCAGGTTTAAATGTGGTGAAGTAATCAACCCTATAATGAAATTGATATACTTTTGCTAATGTTGTTATATAAAGCTTTATGTTGTGCTTCGGATTATAATTTGTCGTACATTTAGTTAAAAGGGATTCGTTTGTGAGTATTAATTTACCTTAGGATTGAAATTATATAAATTTTCTCGAGGTTTAAAATATATTTAAACAAAGTATTTACCGTACCGGTGTCGTATCGCGACATATTCCCGTCATGGAATTTGGGTTGAGTGTCGAATGGTGCTGGCCCTAACTCCTTTGGAGTCAGTTTTTCGCATCTGGTGCGCGGATCAAAAGTAAATAGTTCAAGTGTTAGTTGACGGGTTCGTGCAAGTGGCAAGTGCATAACAAGCGATTATCGCTGTAAATAAAGGAAGCTTTTAGTTTAAGTGTAACCATAATATTCGTTAATAAGAAGATACCGACTAAATAAATATACCAAATTTTAATAATAAGTTTTAATGAGTACAATTAATCAAGTAACGCTTTGTAAATAGTGCATCTACGTTGAATCAAATGCATAATTAGTTAATATAGTATAATAATATATAATATATAATAATATATATAATAATGGTTGAAGTAAGTGTCGTAAATTAAGTTCAAGTCAATATGAATAAGATTTGTCGTTTGTGAAATTTCACATGGAAAGCATACCGTAGTAGCCAACTATCGAATTGTTTAGTACCTGGTAGTCTTGTTGTCCGACTGATTATTGTAGTTCAGAGGAGGAAAAACATCTTCTTGTTGTTGATGTTTTGTAAGGTAACGTTTATTTTTTTTATTTTTGGTGACAATAATAAAGTGTGTGCTTTTTTTTTTTTGTGTTTTTGTATTTGAAGTGACTTAATTAGACCATACAACTCGGTTTTGAAGAGTATGGGATCGTGACATGTGATTCTGTGTTAACCAGGAAACCATATTGTCTTTTATCCAGGATGAAGTTGATAGCTTTTCAACTAACATTGAACGGTTCGGAGCATTCAGGGCCCCCACAAGCGGGTGTGCAAGGCGTGCGACGCACGCGGGCGACAAACGGCACGATGTACAAAGTTAAAAAAAACTGTAAAATAAAAAATTTAATTGAAAATAAAAAATAATTTTAAAATAACTTGAATGCTTTACATTAACCTATTTTCAGAAAAAAACTTACTCTTTCTACAATAATATAAATATTTATAATAGCTTACATAACTTGATTACATAATATTGCTTTAATTAATTTTAAATTAATGTGGGAAGATGAAAACGCTTGCTTGTGTAATCTATCCCTTGAGGTAATGTTGGAAACAGGGGCATTCATCCACACAATTTATTGTTTATATCCTAATTTTTTTTTTGTTGTGCAAATTATGTGTATCGAAAGTTTATATTACCGATATTTTGTATTATTTCTGTTATATTTAATGAAAGGTATTTGTTTATAATACATGGTAACTGACCTTAAAGGGCCTTGCAAGCACCAGTTGAATTCTATTAGTTTTATTCTAGATTTCTTGTTTTGGAATTGCGAAATATAATGTTTTTTAGGTAACTGTATCAAAATTTGAGATGTAACTGTCACAATATATATATATATATATATATATATATATATATATATATATATATATATATATATATATATGTGAATCTATTGTGATTCGTCCTCTGTGCTACAATTTTGACGTAAAGTAATAAGCTAAAAGAGTGGAAATCTTTTGATTCACATTTAAGATTGTTAGTAATTGATTTGATGAAATATTTGAGCCAAACGTTTTTTTTTCTTCACACCGCCAACGACCGTTTATCGTTTATTTAGTTTTTAATAAATTTTAACGAAAGTAATTCAAGTTTTTTTAAGTAATTAATTATAGGTAAATTTTTGAGAAACGAGATTCCTTATGGTTTGACGTAGTGCATTTAGATAACGTAGTATGAGTTTCCTGGCCGAACAGCTGCATACGAGGGTATCACGAAAAGTTGCGAAATATCTTTGAATTGATTGGAGACATTCTAGTGCCTGATTTTCCGAACAGGTAAGCGAGCATAATTGTTTGTTATGGCAGCTGGGTAAGTTATTTTGGAATTTAAGTATTACATTCCGATATCGACGTTTGATAAATTTTAGAATTTCATAGAATTTTGTTCGCGCTTGTTTAGTTTGTGGTAACGTATATTTTTCGTTTTAATTGAATAATAAAATTGTCGTATTTCCAGTTATTCTTGGATTAGTTGAGCTAATAATTTCTGACGTAGATTTATCGAAACATTTAGTGGGTTTTAGGTTTTATTTCGCATTTTGCGGCTGTTGTATTTAATGCTTAATATTTTATTGAAGTTTAGGTGAACCTGGCGTTAATATTTTTGGAGTAGAAGTGGTAGATTTTTGAGTAAACGTTTTGGTTACCCGTTAGGTCAATATAACATCAGTTCATGACGTTTTCCCGCTATAAATGTTTTTAACAGGTGGCGCCTTTTTGACAATTTTTACCAGATTTTGACAATTTGGAGCTGCTACGAGTGCCCTTTTGCGATCTTTAAGTAAGAACCCCTCCCACACCACTGAGATAAGCCGTTGCACAAATTGCCTTACGGACTGGACGCTCTAGTGAGTATTCAGAGTGTCACATTGTTTCTACCAGTATCTCATTCTAAAAGCCATATTTTCTGTCATTGACCATAAGTTTCCGGAGGTAGGGCATTCCTGTCTAGATTCCGACCGCGAGTTTGGTCGTCTCGTAAAAGTTTTACGAAAACATGATACCATATATCCACCTGACCAGTATCGCGATATTATTAGAATCAAAAATTAATCATGTAACAGACATGAGTAACCATTTTCGTGATTCAAAAACTTACCAAACGAACTCAAGCTATTACAAAAAAAGAAAATATGCAAAATGAAAAGATTGCGTTTAGAGATCAAGTGAAGTGGATACGAGTTGACGAATTTGGCACTGAAGAGTTATGATCCTTTCACTCCTTTTAAAAAAGTGTCTGTGCTCAAAAATGAGAGAAGACGTCCAGTTGCTGAAAACGTCCATCTAAAACGAATAAGTGAAAAATGTTGATGTTTGTCTGATAAAAGAAATTGAAAATTCGAAGGACCAACTAGTTTACGTCAAAGAAGTATTTCGTTGGTTTTATGAAGATATTCTACAGATAAATCAAGTTACTAATGTTACTAATACTAGTAGTTTAGTAATGATATAAATTGTAATCATTGGTTTCCAATATATATTTGATTAAAACACTTAACGCACTCTTTCATTTAGATTACATTTTTCATCTAATAGTGGATGAAAGTGTTATGTACTTTCAAAGTAAATAAAAAACGATTATTTTTAAAAACAAGTCAAGGGTATTCAGAGTGCTAGAAGCTAATTGACTAGTCTTTAATCGAATACAAAAAACTGTAAAGGTGTTTTGAAAAATAAAAAATTCACAAAACAATTTAAGAATGATGATTTATCTTATAATGTACAATTTGTAACTTAACACCTTTATCCACTTACGGCTTCAGTTATTAATTGTTACTCAAAATGAAATAGCATTCAATGGTAGGCTTTCAAATGGTAGCAATTGGGATAGGAGACCTATCAAGTTATCATTAACATTAATTTTACTGACGGCGGTTGCTGAAATTATTGCTGAAACGCACAACCAATTGTTAAATTTACCAAAAAAGTTGTAAACTGAAGGTTTGTTCCCAATTCCTGTTGCCTTTATAGGAGCAACACTCGCTTAGTGTTAAATCAGTTCAAAAATATGTAAATTTCCAGAAATAATAAACCTTCTAAAAACGAAACATTATACCAAATTATTGCAAATTTGTTTTAAAAATACAGAATGAATTGATAAGAAAGCATAAAACAACTAAATTATGAATAACTTTGCATATCATCATCATCAGGGATACTTAAAACCAAAAATAATTTTATTTTTATGATTAAATTCTAAAGTGCGTTTCTGATTTATTGCTTTGTTTTAATAAAAATAAGCCCAATAATGCCTTTAAAAGTTATTTTCTTACGTTAAAAAAACTTTTGTAAATAGGCTAACAGCCAATTATCCCGAGTGATAACAAAATAAAGTTTAATTGGCAAAGAAAAACTCTGGCATCTTCAAAATGACGGGAATGCTGAAAGTTAAATTGATTTTCTAAGACCATTGGCCAACCCTCAACACTTTCTAAATGGACGAAAGCAACAGAAACGTTTATTAACACAATCACTAATGGCTTTAATACACTGATTTTCCATTAACAATATTTTGCCTTTTTCCCTCTTAATCACACAGAAATTTGACAATTTACCGAACAACGAAACGAACGTAAAGAAAATCTCATAAAAATTTTATTGCTTTCGCCAATATTATTACTATTACAAGATGAAGACGAAATCGATTTAAGTCCTTTTACTAAAAATAATTTGTAATTCCAAAAAGTGCGCTTCAATCTGTTGCTGATAGTCGTAAAAACAGAGGTTTCGCTAATATTCAATTAGTTAATAAAGAAAGAAGTGAATTGAGATGGAGGGTTATGCACGCAATCACACATGCAATCCGAATCAAACAACCACAACCCTTATCCACTTTGTTAAAACCGCTCACCATTTTCTATAAGCTTTTCACAATGTCCACTTATCCATTTTCGTCACTCCCGTGAAACTTGTCCTAATAATATTTCCACGCTTCTCGCACAATTACAAGCCAAAGCGAACTGTCTAAAAGCTTCACAAAAAAAAATTACAATTAAAAATTATAAAAATGGAAAATATTTTCAGTCAATAAGCTTAATCACGTATAAAACTAATTATTACACGCTGGACCGGAAACACCCTAGTGCGTGATCAGGAGACTGCGAACAAGGGTTTCGAAAACCCGATACTTAAAAGTAAGCGCTCATCTGACAAAGCTCGCTGTAATAGAAGATTCTACATATAAAAAAAAACACATCAATGGATCGCTCTTATAGTTTGAAGCACGCCCGGAATCAACAGTTTAAGTTAATTCTGATAACGATAGACAACCAGCAACCCGCGCGAAAGCTTTCGGACTGGCGCAGCTTTTGGTTGATCCGGTCCAGCGCCCTCTCTAGAGCAAGCGCGCGTTATTCATCCCCCACTTTATATCACTTTATTATATTAAATCATATAATCGACAAATAAATTATTTAAATCGTCTTCGTATTGAACGACAAAACAGTGTTCTACTGCTTCAATTTAGAAAACTTGAATTTTTCTTTACCCTGAAATCTTGACAGAAAGAGAAACTATTTTCAAAGAGATTATGTGACTCAATTTTGAATTAGTTTTCATTTGATTTTTTATTTTTTACTACAACTTATTAAGTGAGGCAAAGTTGTTAACAAGGCTTTTCTGATTTCATCTCGCTTTAAATGTGTAAATTAAAGTGAATAATGCACTTTACAACATTAAACTAGATTAAAATTTTAGCTCTTTTAGAATTGTAAAATATGAAAACAATCTGATCTTCTATTGCTGACAGCGAATAACTCCCTTATGTTTGTATTACGTTGCATAAACATTATAGAACCTCATACAAACGTTTTGATGCAAACACGCGTTTCTCGTTATAAAATAGTATTAATCTGTCCCCAAATTGTAACTTACAAGCACAAAATATTTTTGTAGAGGGTGGCCAGAAGTCAACCAAGTGTAGTTGAAGTATACATCGTGTCCCAAATTTGGCTGTTATGTATTGTTATTCAAGTTCAAGTTCAAGTTCAACAAAGTTTATTAAAAATTTTAGAAATTAACAATTCATTTTTATACACATATCACACTTAAAACTAATATAATAATAAATGTGTATTTTGTTGTATTGGTGGTGCGCTGCTCAGGAACCTTCTTCCTCTTCAGCGCGTGGATTGCGAAGTTGTTGGGTTGCGTATCGTGTGTATTCTCTGTTGACAGTATTGTGCTTTGCATTGTTGGTCGTTCGGGAAAAAAAAGATGAGTTGTGCAGATATGGTGATGTTGGAGTATGTTGTGTGGACTGTCCTGTTGTCGTTCGGTTGTGGCTGGTTGCTGATGCCCTGCGTATCTGAAATAAATAGAAACATGTGTTAGTTGTGTGAAACATTGTCGGTTTTAACAGAACAGAATAGATTAAGTTGTCGATACTGTATACCTATCTGGGGCACCAGACTTCGCTCCGAACCTTTGTATGATTACCCGAAAACGACAACCACCTCTGAACCGTGAGAGAGGATCACTCCTCACAGGTCCATCGCAGTTTGCGCCTCAACGAGCGCCGCTGCCACCTTACTGATGACAGCTTCTCCATATCGAGACCTCCGAGGAGGCCCAATAAGGCGTCGAACCCTAAGGCGGGTTGGGCAGGCGGGGTAACGACAGCGGCGGGAGCCGTTCTCGGTACTTCCACTTTCTCCGGGTTGAAGAAGGCGCCGTCATCGGTGGTGTCCTCTTCGGTTTCTGACGTCCTTCCGTCTTCTTACGTTGCGGAGGGAACTTCGGGCATCTCCTGTATCTGGCGGGGTGGTCCCCACCGCAGTTAACACACTTTGCCCGGTCTGTACGGGGTTTTGTGCATTCACTGCTGTGGTGATTGCCGGCGCACTTGACACAGCGTGCTGCCACCCTACAGCAACGCTGTGCGTGACGTAAACCTTAACACCGGTTACACTGCCCGATTCCGAATTTCCGCCGCAAATCCTCGATAGTGACTCGGAGGTGGGTGACGTGCTGCACCTCCAAGATCTTCTTCCTGTCGTCTTCGGACGACAACTCCACCATCACGAGGGGGATCGGGCGTCCTCGCTGCTTCATCCTAAAAACAGAGAACATTAACACCTTGCGTTTTTAGCTCTGGGCTAACGTCGACCTCGGATAGCTCTACGGGCACGCCGCGTATCACCACCTTAGCAAATCGCTCGCTCCTTGCCTGGTAGGTGTAATACGGAGTACCACCTCTAAGGTAAAAATCGTTCGGGTTTGATTAAAAAAAAAAGATCCAATCAAGTCCGTAATTCCACATCATTATTGAACGAAACACCCCACAAACTGTTCGAAAGGAATCGAAATAGATGAAAATCTGACGGAGCGAAGTGTGGAGAATATGGAGGGTGCGGCAATACTTCCCTACCAAGCATTTAAATTCCTATATTTGTCATATTAGCAATATGAGGACGAGCGAAGAAGGGCATGCTGCCGATGGTGTCGTTTTCCTGAGTAGCTTCGTAGAGGAGATGCATTTGTTCAACATATAGCTCCATTGACTGTTTGATTACGCCCGAGCAATTCATAGTGAATGACACCTTTTCAGTCCCACCAAACGCATAACATCGTCTTTCGAGGGTGAAGATCTTGTTTCGCTCTAGGCGTCGCTTGTTCATTGGGACCTAGGCACGGCTTTCTCTGCTTCATATTCACATACAAACACCATTTCTCGTCGCCGGTAACTATTCGGTAGAGGAACCTCTGATTGTGACCATGAGTAACACGATTCCGAGGATTTCCCACATGCCACCCTTTTACAGATTTTTCAATTGTCTTTTGATTTGTTGGCACATTTTTTAGTTTGTCATTGCCTTCGCTTGTTTGTTGATTAAAACCCATCTTGTTTATATGCAGTGGATTTTCTTGTACGTACGTAGGGTAAAGGTTGGGGAATGCCGGCCACTTAGGGATATTTGTTTGTAATTTTTGACTTCTACATATTTGAAAAACTATACAGGGTGCAAAATAAAGGTTAGAGCAAACTTATCTTAGTTTTATCTTCCTTTTAACTTCAAAAAACGAAAATATTAATACAAAAACAAATTGGTGTGATGTCCGTTATTTCCCGCAAGGATGGGGTAACACCGGCCATCACTTACAAACAAAAATTGCAAATAACTTTTTTTTCTTTAGTGCTGTTTGTGCAGGATTTATGTGCCCATTGACCACACATTACACATCTAAGCCACATTTATCCATTTTTTTCGAAATTCACCGCATAAAAGGCAAATGTCTTCAGTAATATCTCCATCCCTGCTGTCAGCATCTTCTACAGGCTCGTTTTATTTATTTTCCCGATAATTAATTATAGAAGGCTTTGGCCGCTTTGACTTTTATCTTGTTTGTTACAGTATCAGCAGCAGAATCGATGGTTTTCTTCTCAGGAGTAGTCTCGTTCTTTCTACTTATCTCTTCTGCATTTCCTATTCTAACAGAATCCTGCCTTTTCTACTGCAGAAAAGTCTTATTCTGTAAAAATATCCGGATTAAAAGGAAAAAATCCGGTTTATTTGAAGCTTTTAATTGCTTTTTAGGGCGTAACTACTCTGCTAAATGCTTCATTAAACAATTCTGCTCAACTGGATGACTGGTCAAATAATCGTCGCACTCAGTGTGATAAGCTGACTTAGAGAAGAATAGGGCACATCTAGTGGCTGCGGACGGTGAGATTTGTGGGGTGGAATAGTCATCATTCTCTTTGGACGACTTTACAAATGTCCGAAAATGTTTTAACTAACCTACGAACAATTCCTCCGTGATCCTCCCATTGTCTGAACATTCACAAATTGCGCCTGGGGGACCATTTCGCTTCAATTGTGGTGACATTCTTTTGCGGGAATATGTAAACATAGGAAGCACGTATATGCCTGATGAACAGGACACGCACATAAACGTAGTCGTCTTCCCTCTTCCCCAGCATGTCTTGAAAACTCTTTGTGGTGAAAATTTGTATTTTTCCATAGCCGAGGAAAGATTTTTCCAGAGAATGGATACCTCTTCTCAATTAAAAGCAGTAACTGTAGTTACGCTAGTCCCTTCAGGTTTTCCTAGAGTAATATTATGGCGAGACATGAACCCACCTTCCCAGCCTCTTGTTTTTTCCTGATTAAAGGGAGTTTGTGTGTTATTCTACTTTGCACAGGAAAAAGCACATATTTTAACTTCTTTTAGAGTCAGCCCGAAATAAAGGTTTGCCAACTTTTTAACTTGATACGCAAGTTCCGTTTCAGACTCAAGCGAAAACACTGGTTTTCGGCCTAAAGAAGGTTCATAATTATTTTCATTTTTCTTTTGCCTTGCAAAGTAGATCTGGGAATGTTAAATTTTTTAGCGGCCTGCCTCTCTGATAAGCCTTCAGCCATTGCATTTAATGCTGATTGTAATTGTGCCTTGATCCAAGGGGCTTTCAGTGTTTTTCTGGTGTACGTGCGTGGCATCTGCAATAAATAATAAAATTAAAACCGTTGTCTTGGTTTAAGTGTGGTAATTCCGGCCGGCCATTTATCACTGGCCGGTATTACCCCATATGTTCGCCATGTTGGTATTGCTCATTCACATTACTAATGGTTGATATCAAGACAAAAGTGGTTTGACACATCGAAGAAAAACATATAAAGCTATACACATACAATTTGTAAAATCGTCATTCAACAAGAAAATAGATGTACATACCTTTAAAAACGTTTTATTTTTATGACGCATGTAATAAAAACGATTTTTAGTCACATCGCGAAAGAACTGCTCACTACAATGACAAAGCTACGAATAGATGGCGGTGAACTGCTCCTGCAACACCAACAGTTCACTTGAAACTAAGTAGGGTGGGACTTTTACGTAAGAATGAGGCCGGCCGGCATTACCCCGCTGGCCGGTATTCCCCCACCTTCCCCTACTTACTCCTGAGTTCATCGGCGAGTATCAAAATATATTTTCGACGATTTATGTTTCCGTTAGTACATAAACTGTAAATTATCTATGAATTTACTGCTGCTAAATCGAGTGTGTTGAATAATACTTGTAGAGGCCACCCCTGGGAAGACGATTTGGTTGTATAATTCCTTGCCATTTGGTCCAAAACATCTACTCCGTATCTAATATTGGAGTAGAATTTTACAGTTTCTGGTAGTTTCTTCTGTCGCTCATCAATCGGTGAGAATGTACACATTTTTCGATCTTTTCGCTTGATCACATACAAAAACCTTCGTTAATACAAATAATTTCTCAATTTTTTTATAGCAGCTGGTAAAAATCTTCTATTTCGGTTCACAGTTCCAGCTAGTGATGTCGGTTCCTTTTGCAAACTTTTGGCCAAATTGAGAGATGTACAAAAGTTATCTACAGCTACATTCCTCATGATATGTTCAGATAATAACATACTAGTTGGTCTTGAATCCTCCTTGACTCACAAACTTATTCCGTACTTCAGATACTGCAGCAAACTTATTAAACTTTTCACGATCTCGACGATTTGATTTTAAGTTGAATCCAATAAATAGCTTTATTTGGTTGAATTAAACCCTTGGAACTATCACAGAAGGAATTAGTCCCCCACGTTTTGTTCCAAAATTGATCTACTGGAAAGTCTTTAACACCATAAATCCCACGAGCGTACAAACCAGATATAAACTTGGACTTCCACCCAATTGTGTACTTGTTTCAGTTTCGGTACACTTCCTAATATTGAGAATCATGGAATTGTCAATAAAAAACTTCCAAGAACTTGCACGAGTATTGTAAACGTTTCATTGGGTATATCCGGTTCGCCTAGGTTCTACTCTAAGTATATTTTGACGTAATATACGTCCATAACCGTTATTCAAATCACGCAGAATTCTCCATTTAGTACCTTCAGCTGCATCATATTCTACACTAATGTTTGATGTTTCTGGAAAACTGGACAAATGCTCATCTTCGTCACCATCACTACTGGTACTCAACAATGTATCTTCCAAAACATAGAATATACCCTCCTCTGATGACACTACACTAAGATTATCACCGTCGGAATCGTACAAGTATAAATTATCAGTTTCATGCTGCACTTCAGCTTCAGTAAGATATTTCGACATCTTGAAAGTACCTAACTAAAATTGTTGATTCAGTATCTACGAGTATTTATACTTACTAATTTTTCAAAACTTCTAGGAAGTGAATAGTTATTGAGAATATCATTATTGGAAACTATTTCACTTCTTGGAATGTTAATTAGCGGTTAATATGAATGTTTAGAAATTTGTCTAAAGCATGCAGACTAGGAAATAATGGATGGTTTGATTTTTCTTTTGTGATTTTTGAGATAATGGGAAAAAATCAAAATGGTGCTTCTTGAACTTTTGCCGGCGATGCGTAAATGAGTGACATTATGGTGTTTTGAGTAATAGATTATTAGGGCAGTTTTATAAGAGGAATTTAGTAAAGACAATGATAGTTTGTTTCAGAGATATTTGCATAAACATCACAAGTCTACTATAGTTTCTTTAAGATTCAAAATTCGAAATTACTGTTTTTTCATACTAGGCTTTGATTACGGGTGGCCGCCATCATGGAACCAAAAAATTATTCCATATCGCAGAGTTGCCACTAAATAGTGTAATTTATTTGTTTTTAGAAACATTTTTCAAGTATTTACTACGGCTATAACGAAGAATATTTCGATATGATTGAACTCTATTTTAAGTGGAGACGATACCTTTTTACGTTCCAATGTTAATGAAATTGGGAAACACGGCTTGCTTTAGATATCGTTATCTCAGAAACAAATAGGCTTAGGTTATTGAAATTTTTGTTGGCCTCTAAACACGCTCCAAATTTTGCAATTTGCTTAGTTTGGACTAGTCCTAAGCCTAGATAGAGTGTGAAGGAGGCACAGACTCTGATAAATGTAGATTCCTCATTACTAATCCAACCTATACACCTTAAGAAACCATAGCAACAATCAATTATTAAATTAAACGGTTAAAAGTCTTCTTTTCGCCATAACTCTGGAACTAATAAAGATATCAAATTGCGTTATTTACGTTTTTGTTACAAATTTAAGCTACTTTCCGCTTATGATGTCATAATTATACCGTATGATTTAATTTTTCTGAATAAAATCAAAAAACTGGTATTATTACAAATTGCGCCCTCTAACAATTTTATTATGAGCTATCACGTACCAATGGATGCGACAGTTAAAAGTACTTACCTTTTTCTTCTAAACAAGCCTAGGTTTACTACAATCGGATAAGTCGTTTAAAAATAACAGCGATTTAAATGATTACACATTCAATAGCTTCCCCCACTCTTATTAAGGTCGGTACGCCAATGAGCCTTAGACCAAAATGATGCAGAATTGTCTAAGCTTTCTAACGATGTTACCAAAGGTATGCCTTAATGTGGGAATTTTCGGAGAAATTTATAATTTTATTCTTTAATTTTTAATTGGGCCCCCTTGCGATGAATTACGGAACTTAAAAATAATTTCCAGGATTTTCTCGTGGCGACTTTTATAATGAATTTTTTCTCCACTTTTATGTCCACTAGTTTCTGAAATATGGCCGGTGGCCAGCCTTAATGAAACACCCTGTATATATATATATATATATATATATATATATATATATATATATATATATATATATATATATATATATATATATATATATGGGTGAGTCACTAGTGCGCCGTCAGAAGATCCTGGCATTATTATTAAAAATTAAAAAAATGTTATAGCGCCGATCTATATCAGACTTAGATGTGCATCGAATAAAAATAGTTTAATCCCTATAGGGTGTTCCATAATTGCAGGACCGGACTCAGCTTTGTTTTGTTAAATGGAACCCTATATTTATTTAATTTTATTATTATTTGTCTTGTTGAATGCTAAAAAACGGTACTTCGTTTTTAAATTTATTTTGTGGCGTTGCCAAGTTAGAGCATTTTTTCCTTAAAAAGCGAAAATTTACACCATTAAATCGTTCAGAAGACTTTAATATTAACAGCAGAACTGTAAGGTTTGGCAGACGGGTGAACAAGACCTTGCTCTATCTTTTGACTTAATTATACTATACTGGGTGTTTACAAAGTATGGTCAATTTTTGCAAATTTGAAATGACCATAACTTTTCTTTTTTAAATGGAACACCCTGCATTTTATCATGTCATCGTGTTCTGTTTTTAATTCTCATACTTTTTTATTAAGCATGTAATATACCTAACGTCACGCGTTCTCGAAATGTTTAAGATTTGTTGCAAAATTGATGACAATTGTGACAAACTGGACGGTCTATACAAAAGTAATAAAGCAAACTAAAGAATTTGTATTTGAAAAATCATAAATTATTGAGAAAATTATAATAAGTTATAACTAAATCAAATGCTCGATGTGTCTACCATTTTCTTGCAAACAGGTCTGAATTCTCCTCAAAAAAGGATCTTCAACATTTCGCAGCATACTTCGGTTAACCATTTGAAATTCATTCCGTATTCTAATTTTCATATCTTTTTTGGTGGTAGGAGATTCTTGGAATACTAAGCTTTTAATATAACCCCACAGGAAAAAATCTAATTTTGTCAGATCAGGAGTCCGAGCTGGCCATCCTACTGGCCCTCCTCTCCCAATCCATTTATTGGGAAACGTTCTGTCTAGATGTTCTCTAACAATGCGACTATAGTGGGGAGGCGCACCATCCTGCTGAAACCACATCCTTTGACGTATGTCTAACGGCAATTCCTCAAGGAACGGAGGTAACTCATTTTGAAGAAATTCAAGATAGGTTTGACCATTAATGTTTCTTTAAAAAAAGTAAGGTCCAATTATATAGTTCCCTACTATCCCGCCCCACACATTCAAAGACCAGCGATGCTGATGATCTATTCTTCTAATAGCGGGGTATTTGTATTGTCATAATAATGGAAATCATGCCTGTTCACAAAACCATTTTTGTGAAAGGTTGCTTCGTCGGTCATCAAAATGTGTTTAAAGAAATCATTGTCCTGTCCTAATCGTTCCAGTGCCCACTGGGAGAATTCCAAGCGTCTTTGAAAGTCATTTACATTCAGCTCTTGGAATAGTTGAAAATTGTATGGATGAAATTTATTTCTTCGAATAATCTTGGAAACACTAGTTTGACTAATACCTAAATCAGCACGGAGGTTTCTTGTGCTAACGTTTGGATTTTCCACTACACTGGTTAGTACCACAAATACGTTTTGTTCGGTTATAACCCTTTTTTCTCGTTCTTTTCTTTCGTATTGTACATGTCCTGTTCTTTCAATCAGAATGCCTGCGCTCAGGAAATCGTTGTTGATAAATTTTGAAAGCAAGAAATGAATTTCTTTCACCTTCGCCCAAAGCTAAACCATGTCAATACATTCATCTTGTGAAAATATCATTTTTCACACTAAATTGAGGAACTAGTGAATGACGTTTAAGCCACACGTCAGGAATTATAAATCACAGGCCTACTGGAAGCCCTTTTTACACTTATTGCCATATTATAAAATTATGATTTTAAAAACTTGAATAAGAAGTGAACCTTTGTCGATTAGTGTTTATTGGATCATATTGTCAACACGGCATTTACGATTTGTAAATATTCAAAGCAAAAGTCATGATTATTTTATTAATTTTGCAACAAATCTTAAATATTCCAAGAATTCGTAACGTTAGGTATATTACATGCTTAATAAAAAAGTAAGAGAACAGAACACTTTGACATGATAAAATACAAGGTGTCCCATTTAAAAAACAAAAGTTATGGTCATTTCAAATTTGCAAAAATTGACCATATTTTGTAAACACCCAGTATAGTATATTCAAGTCAAAACAAAGAGCAAGGTCTTGTTTACCCGCCTGCCAAACCTTACAGTTCTACTGTTAATCTTAATGTCTTCTGAACGCTATAACATTTTTTAAAGCCAGTATCTTCCGACGGCGCACTAATGACTCACCCTGTATATATTAGATTACTCAGTGCCTCGGAGATAAATGTGCAAAAATGATAGGTGAAGGCATCCAATTTCTATTGATTTTTTTATCAAGTACAAAACAGCATCAGATCTAGGTGGAGTGGTAGGCTACTTTTTCTCCTAAAACAATTTCTACAGAGTTTTTGATCAAGAAATGGGCAGTAATAAAGGTAATATAGATTTGGCTTTCACTTGTTCCATACACAATTCATGTGCCAAACAATCCAAGAAGTGTCCACGAAGATCTTTGGCACTTTCCTCTGGATGTAGTGTTTGATAGATAATATATGCAGTAAGACCAATTGTATGTAACATGTTGAAAAAGGACGCTAAAAAAAGGATGCTAATGTCCACCTGTGAGTTTTTATAGTTCTCAATCATTCTGTCATATACATCAAACCCGCTCTTTGTTTGGTTGTCTAAGTGGTTCATTTCTTCCTTGTTGTTAATTTTTTCTCCTAGCTAGCCGCAGTGCACACTGCTTAATAAATAGACAGCCTTATTTCTTTTCACGGTAATGTAGGGCAATGTACAATTCATTCGGAATACACCGTTCATTTTTTCGTAAAGTTCCATCCAACGACATATTTTCAAAGTCAGCATTTTTAAAAGCCATGATGTATAAAAATTATCACACGTTACGTTTCTACCAGAATTGTAATATTTAGATACTAAAGATACTAAAGGATACTAAGCGGATAATATCTCTAAGCATCACAGGCGACAAAGCATTTCAAGCCATAGGATTTAGGTTTATCAGGAATATGCTGCATAAAAGGTGGTCTACCACGATATGGAAACAATTTTTCGTCCACTCTAATTGTTTCATTCCGATAGTATAATTCTTCCAACCTCGTATTCATCATAGCCCACAGCTCTGAAATTGGCGCGGACTTGTCGTTCACACGACTTTTCGCACGCGTGTGTACGTTGTCGAATCGTATAGGTGATTGTACTTGCTTGAATCTATCCCACGACATTGGTGCACGAAACAGATGTAATGACCGACTTCCCGCAGATCATGCAGTGTTAAATCGTTCCATTTGTTGGCACACATTGAATTCAGCATACCAATAAAGCCATCTAACTATATATCCTAAATTGTTTCCATATCTGGCTATTATTGGGATTTTTTTCATTGTACCATTGAACCATTTCGAGACCTTCACGATTTGTGTGCTTTACTATTTGGGCCTTTATGTCATCACTGAAAAATGGATCCAAAATTTGCTGTTTTTGTCTACAACTGTTGGCCAGTCTCTCATTTACACCACCTAAAAGAGACCAAGATTCTGATTTTCATTCGCTGAGGTCATGAGCGTGCGTAAATACATATGTATAAACTGTCTTAATTTATTTCCTTCTGTTGTACTATTTGCATTTTTATTGTTCCTGTAATTTACGTAAAATCTGTTTTTGTCAAGACCAAAACTGCACATAATTGATTGATTTATGTGATAAGTAAATAGTAAATTTATACAGAGCCCTGTTTAGAATAAAAATAAAATGCGTCTAATTTTTAGGTTATAGTTGTTAGTGTCATGTTTTCGCATGAAAATAATAAGTTTATCTTGGGAGGCTTATTTTCGGCCTGGGCAACAAGCTGAAGGCGGTGTCTGGAAATATTCGCAAGTTTCTTGCTTCGAAGAATTCCAAAAACAGTTCAAAGTTTTCGTGACACAGGCTCCGTATCCAAGGGTAAATCTCCTGACAGAAGAACTGTACATGACGACGAAGCCTTAGAAGATATTCGGGGCGATTGGAAGCTAGCCCCAATAAATCTTTAAGACGATTGTCTGCTCAAAGTGGTAATTGAGTAAAATTTGTTTTATTACTAAATGTTGATTATTTATTGATTGTAATTGTAGGGGTTTCGTATGGGATATGCCAGAGGGCTTGTGAAAAACTGAAAATGATCCCGTACAAAATGTCTATATTACAAGAATTGCTGACAACTGATTTTGAAAAGCATCGAACGTACTGTATCTGGTTTAACGAAAATCTTAATAACAAGGATGTTTTGGATATAACATTTTTCAGTGGCGAGGCAAGGTTTCATCTGAGCGGCTATATAAATTCCCAAAATTACCGTACCTGGTCAAATGAAAATTCCCATGTATTCATTGAAACTCCATTACATCCAGTTAAAACTGGGGTATGGATTGCCATGTCGAGAAGGCGAACAATTGGACCAATTTTTTAATGAAAATATAAATTCCGAAAACTATTAACAATTAATTCTAAGACCTTTTATTGAACAACTGCACGACTACGAACTTCAAAATTAGTATTTCCAGCAAGATTCCTCAACAGCCCAGAAGGTACCTACAACGTTGGAAAATTCACCACAAATTTTTCGGTGATAGAGTAATAAGCAAAAATCGATGGGCACCACGAACTCCCTGCTTGCCACCGCTCGACCGCTTTCTCTTTGATCACCTTAAAAATGTTGCGTATGCAAATCATTTGCATACGGTCGAGGAGTTACAGAATGCCACAGTGAACACCGTTAATGCAATAACCCCACAGCACCTAGCAGCTTAGAATATTAAACGTAGAGTAAATTTATGCTGAGAAAATTATAGGCAACATTTTCAGCACTCATTATAAGCTTTCGGAGACTGTAATCTGTCTTCGTCATCAGTCAAATTAAATCTAAATTGAAATAAAAACATTTTGTTCTTTTATTTTTTTAATTATAACATTACGATGGAGGTAGTTCAACAATCAAGAAATACAGACTATTCATGCCATTTAAAATTTTGCTGTATTTATTGTTGATATGCCATCAACAATTGAAATTCCCGCCCAATCAATAATACCGCCATGTACACCACTGGAAATAGTTGGGATCACTAAATGAGATAAGTGTAAAATAGCTTCTTTCAAGTAAGCGGACCATTTCAATCTATCCGGATTACCCTGTATAAAATACTTACGCTTCTAAATTCAAATTTTCCTTTTGGTCACACGGCAACTTATCTGATTGCAGTCTATGCATTTTTTATATAAGTGCCACTAAATACAACACAAAATTTAACTAGAACTAAACGCGCCAGCAAGTCAAGTCTGTACGCATAAATAATAATGTAAACGGATAAACTGATGCAAAGTAACAAAAACACAGGAGGACGTCCAATCACAAAGGTCGTAGTCAGCGATAACAATAACTAAAACGTATAGAACATAAAATCACATCTTTACTTGATCCAGTTATTAGAAATACGTATAAATTAACAGTTAAAGGGTAGAGAACAAACGAGAAGTGATAGATAGCAATCGATAAGCCTTGGAAGGTATACCTACAAAATCGACCTATGACATGTATTTCAGATTTTCTTCCATACCTCCAGTTTTTGCTTATAACATTCCTCTAAAATTATAGCAATTTAGGTGAAACTGGCGCAGTATAGAAACGTACTCGAGGTCAAAATCTGTAATATTCACAACATCCCTTCCACAGACGCATGCACACTCGTTCACGTTCGAACACATCTACTTGGTCGAATCACGTAAAGCAGAGCATATTATGAAGTCGAACTCCTAGATTTGCTTTGAAGTAAGTAAGAAATGTAGCAGCACCAGAAGGGACACAATTGTATCTTTTTTTTTAACGAATTAGTGAAATAATAGTTTTCAAAGGAAATCAGTGTACAAAGTGCAGAGTAGAGAGTACAAAGTAGTTAACAGAGTACAGAGTACAGAGTACAGAGTACAGAGTACAGAGTACAGAGTACAGAGTACAGAGTACAGAGTACAGAGTACAGAGTACAGAGTACAGAGTACAGAGTACAGAGTACAGAGTACAGAGTACAGAGTACAGAGTACAGAGTACAGAGTACAGAGTAGCACAGAGTAGAGTACAGGTACAGGTACTGAGTACAGAGTACAGAATACAAAGTACAGAGCACAGGTACAGAGTACAGAGTACAGGTACAGGTACAGGTACAGAGTGACAGAGTACAGAGTACAGAGTACAGAGTACAAAGCACAGAGCAGAGGCACAGAGTACAGAATACAGAGCACAGAGTACAGAGTACAGAGTACAGGCACAGAGCACAGAACACAGAGCACAAAGCACAGAGCACAGGTACAGGTACAGAGCACGGAGTGACAGAGTGAGTACAGAGTGCAAAGTGCCGAGTGCAGAGTACTGAGTACAGAGTACAGAGTACAGGTACAGGTACAGGTACAGAGTACAGGTACAGGACAGCACAGAGTAAGAGTACAGGTACAGGTACTGAGTACAGGTACAGAATACAAAGTACAGAGCACAGGTACAGGTACAGGTACAGAATACAGGTCAGGTAGGTCAGAGTACAGGTACAGAGTACAGGTACAGAGTACAGAGCACAGAGCACAGAGCACAGACACAGAGCACAAGCACAGAGCACAGGTACAGGTACAGGTGACGAGTACGAGTACGGAGTACAGAGTACAGAGTGCAAAGTGCCGAGTGCAGAGTACAGAGTACAGCGTACAGAGCATCAGAGCACAGAATACAGATCACAGCGCACAGAGCACAGGTACATAGTACAGAGTACGAGGCACAAGTACAGAGTACAGGTACAGAATACAGGTACACAGCACAGGTACAGAGTAACAGGTACAGGACAGGAGTACAGGGTACAGGGTACAGAGTGACAGAGTACAGAGTACAGAGTACAGAAATACAGAGTACAAGTACAAGAGTACAGAGTACAGAGTACAGAGTACAGAGTACAAAGTACAGAGTACAAGTACAGAGTACAGAGTACAGAGTACAAGTACAAGGTACAGAGTACAGGTACAGAGTACAGAGTACAAGTACAGAGTACAATTTAAAGCGTACAAGTACAGAGTACATAGTGGAGGAGGACAGAGTACAAAGTACAGAGTACAGAGTACACAGCACAGAGTACAGAGTACAAGAGCACAGGGTACAGGGTACAGAGTACAGAGTACAGGGTACAGGGTACAGGAGTACAGGGTACAGAGTACAGAGTAGACAGAGTACAGAGTACAGAGTACAGAGTACAGAGTACAGAGTACAGAGTACAGAGTACAGAGTACAGAGTACAGTACAGTACAGAGTACAGAGTACAGGTACAGAGTACAGAGTACAGAGTACAGAATACAAAGTACAGAGTACAGAGTACAGAGTACAGAGTACAGAGTACAAAGAGTACAGAGTACAGAGTACAATGTAAAGCGTACAGAGTACAGAGTACAAGCAAGGCAGGGACAGAGTACAAAGTACAGAGTACAGGGTACAAGTACAGAGTACAGGTGACAGATTACACAGTACACAGTCAGGTACAAAGACAGACAAGTACATAGGTACAAAGACGAAGTACAAGTACAAGTACAAAGTGCACAGCAAAAGTACAAAGTACAAAGTACAAGGTACAAAGTCAGTACAAAGTACAAAGTCAGAGGACAGAGTACAGGTACAAAGTACAAAGTACAAAGTACAAAGTACAAAGTACAAAGTACAAGTACAAGGTACAAGGTACAAGGTACAGAAGTACAAGGTACAAAGTACAAAGTACAAAGTAAAAGTACAAGGTACAAGGTACAAAGTACAAGAGCAAGTACAAAGTACAAAGTACAAGTACAAGAGTATCAAAATACAAAGTACAGAGTACAAAGTACAAAGTGCAAAGTGCAAGAATACAAAGTACAGAGTACAGTAGTCAAAGTCAGCAGAGTACAAAGTACAAGTACAAAGTAAGTACAGAAGTACAAAGTTCAAGGACAGAGTACAGTGTACAAGTACAGAAGTACAAAGTACAAAGTACAAGGTACAAGTACAAGAATACAGTACAAGCAAGTACAAGTACAAGGTACAAGGTACAAGTACAAAGTACAAAGTACAAAGTACAGAAGTACAAAGTACAAGAGTACAAAGTACAGAAGTACAAGAGTACAAGAGTACAAAGTACAAGAAGTACAAAGTACAAGAGTACAAAGAAGTACAAAGTACAGAGTACAAAGTACAAAGTACAAAGTCAAGTACAAAGTACAAAGTACAAGAGTACAAGTACAAAGTACAAAAGTACAAGAGTACAAAGTACAAAGTACAATTAGTACAAAGACAGTACAGAAGTACAAAAGTACAAAATACAGTGAGGTACAAAGTACAAAGTACAAGAGTACAAAGTAACAGCAAGAGTACAAAGTACAAGAGTCAAGTACAAGAGTACAAAGTACAAGTACAAGGTACAAAGGTACAAGTACAGAAGTACAAGAAGTACAGAGTACAAGATACAGAGTACAAAGTAAACAAGTACAAGAGTACAAGTAAGTACAAAGTACAAAGTACAAGAAGTACAAGTAAGTAACAAGTACAAGTACAGAAGTACAAGAAAGTACAAAGTACAAAGACAAGAAGTACAAGAAGTACAAAGTACAAGTAAAAGTACAAGAGTACAGAGTACAGAGTACAAAAGAGTACAAAGACAAGTACAAAGCAAGTACAAAGTACAAAGTACAAAAAGTACAGAGTACAAAAAGTACAAATTTAAAGCAAAGTACAAGAAGTACAGAGTACAAAACAATAGCAAGAGGGGTACAAGAAAAAGAAGTACAAAGTACAAAGTACAGGGCACAAGTAGCAAGTACAAGGGTGCAAAGAATAAAATGAATAGTACAAAACAAGTACAAGTCAAGGTACAAATACTAATACAAAGTACAATAGAACAGAAAAGACAAGTACAAAGTACAAAGTACAAAGTCAGCAAAGTCAGCAAAGTACAAAGTACAAAGTACAGAAGTACAAAAGTACAAAGTACAAAGTTCAGAGGACAAGTACAAGTAAGTACAAAGTACAAAGTACAAAGTACAAAGTACAAATACAAAGTACAAAGTACAAGGTACAAGGTACAAAGTACAAGGTACAAAGTACAAGGTACAAAGTACAAAATACAAAGTATAAAGTACAAAGTACAAAGGTACAAAGTACAAAGTACAAAGTACAAAGTACAAAGTACAAAGTACAAAGTATAAAATACAAAGTACAAAGTACAAAGTACAAAGTGCAAAGTGCAAAATACAAAGTACAAAGTACAAGTACAAAGTACAAAGTACAAGTACAAAGTACAAGTACAAAGTACAAAGTACAAAGTTCAGAGGACAGAGTACAAGTGTCAAAGTACAAGTACAAAGTACAAAGTACAAAGTACAAAGTACAAGGTACAAAGGTACAAGGTACAAGGTACAAGTACAAGGTACAAAGTACAAAATACAAAGTATAAAGTACAAGTACAAAGTACAAAGTACAAAGTACAACAAAGTACAAAGTACAAAGTACAAAGTACAAAGTACAAGTACAAAGTACAAAGTACAAAGTACAAAGTCAATACAAGTACAATATACAAGTACAAAGTACAGTAGCAAAGTACAAGGTACAAGTACAAATACAAAGTAAAGTACAAAGTCAAAGCAAAGTACAAAGTACAAAGTACAAAGTACAAAGTACAAAGTAGAAAGTACAAAGAAAATACAAAGTACAAGACAAGTCAAAGTCAAAGTCAAAGTACAAAGTCAAAGTACAAAGTACAAAGTACAAAGTACAAAGTACAAAATCAAAGTACAAAAAGTACAAAGTACAAAGTACAAAGTACAAAGACAAAGTACAAAGTACAAAGTTACAAAGTACAAGTACAAGACAAGTACAAGTCAAAGTACAAAGTACAAATACAAAGTACAAAGTAAAGTACAAAGTACAAAGTACAAAATACAAGTACTAAGTACTAAAGTACAGGTACAAATCAAAGGTAAAAGTAAAAGTCAAAGTACAAAGGTACAAGTACAAGTACAAATGTACAAAGTTCAAAAGTACAAGTAAATACTTGTTACAAGCAGCATTACAAGTACAAAGTACAAATGTACTAAAAGGTTACAAAAGACAAGGTAAAGTACAAATAAAGTACAATACAATAGTATTCAAAGTACTAAAGTCAACTATTTTAAATAAAAGTACAAAGTCACAAAGTACAAAGTCAAGTACAAGTGTAAAAGTCAAAGTACAAAGTCAAAGTACAAAGTCAAATGCAAAGTACAAAGTGCAAAGTCAAAGAATACAAAGTACAAATACAAAGTGCAAAGTACAAAGTACAAGTACAAAGTACAACAGTACAAAGTTACAAAGTACAAAGTACAAAGTACAAAGTACAAAGTACAAAGTACAAAGTACAAAGTACAAAGTACAAAGTACAAAGTACAAAGTACAAAGTACAAAGTACAAAGTACAAAGTACAGAATACAAAGCACAAGGTACAGGTGTAAAGTACAGAGTACGAAATACAGGGTGTAACGTAAAAGGTGTAAAGTACAGGGTATGACGTACAATGTAACAGCATGTAAAGTACTGTTTCATGCTACACTTGTAAAATATCTCTTTGTTAGGATACTGGTAAGGGCAGCATTCAATTGTAAAAGGTATTATACTACCTAACTTTTACTTTTGTAACGCAGGTTTAGTCAAAAGGCGAAAATGGTTGTTACTTTTCTTGAAAATTAAAGTCGCATCAATTCCCTGCTTTGCTGTACTTCTAAAAGTCTACTTTTTTTTGACACATCTATACGTGTATGTAAACTATGTTCCACTAAAAGGAATCCTTTATACAGCACCACTAGGGTGGGTAAATGTAAACCGCTTTATTGTATACGCAGTCACAATATATCTACTATAAAGAAAAGTACGCTGCTGTTTTCTCAGAGGCAAGAGACAGAGGCCAACAATTGATTAATAGTCTGCAACGGTGTACCCTGTAAGAATTCATAAGAGCTCCGGTCAACTCGAAGCTTTTGGTGAGTAGACACTTGAAATACAAACCGATTTACTTGTGCTCGTACTAGAACCTACGAACGGATTTCCATATGCCAACCTGTCCCATCTACAGAAGCGCGCACACTCGTTCACGTTCGAACAAGCCTACTTGGTCGAATCACGTAAAACAGAGCATATTATGAAATCGAAATTCTTGACTTGATTTGTGTACGTGTACGTGTACGTGTACGTGTACGTACGTGTACGTGTACGTGTAGTGTACGTGTACGTGTACGTGTAGGTGTAGGTGTAGGTGTAGGTGTAGGTGTAGGTGTAGGTGTAGGTGTAGGTGTACGTGTACGTGTACGTGTACGTGTAGGTGTAGGTGTAGGTGTAGGTGTAGGTGTAGGTGTAGGTGTAGGTGTAGGTGTAGGTGTAGGTGTAGGTGTAGGTGTAGGTGTAGGTGTAGGTGTAGGTGTAGGTGTAGGTGTAGGTGTGGTGTGTGTGGTGTAGTGTGGGTGTAGTGTAGTGTAAGGTGTGTAAGTGTAAGTGTAAGTGTAAGTATAAGTGTAAGTGTAAGTGTAAGTGTAAGTGTAAGTGTAAGTGTAAGTGTAGTGTAAGTGTAAGTGTAAGTGTAGTGTAAGTGTAAGTGTAAGTGTAAGTGTAAGTGTAAGTGTAAGTGTAAGTGTAAGTGTAAGTGTAAGGTGTAAGTGTAAGTGTAAGTGTAAGTGTAAGTGTAAGTGTAAGTGTAAGTGTAAGTGTAAGTGTAAGTGTAAGTGTAAGTGTAAGTGTAAGTGTAAGTGTAAGTGTAAGTGTAAGTGTAAGTGTAAGAGATGCATCTGACTGAATGCTGATCAAGTTGTCAAAAAGAATTTAAAATAGTCTTAAAATAGTTTTAAATTAATTTAAAATAATTTTAGAATGGTTATAGAGACCACAAAAGGGAACAAGCTTCCCATTTTGTTTTAAATTTTATCGAGATTTGGGCATAAATTAAGCGAAGAGTAAAGTGCGTTACCTTAAATATATGGCATGGGCGAGCACAACCACCAAGAGTGACATATCTAATAATTTAATGAAGAAAATACAATCAAAGGTACAGCCAATGTCCAAAATGTACACCTATAACTCTTTGTACAAAAATGTAAAGTTTTGTGTAAAACCTTAAAGCAGAATTGTAAGAGAAACATACTTGTAACTTATTTACGTAAATTTCCCGGAAATATAGTATTTTGATAAAAAGCAGTCAAAATTTTTGCATATTTTAATGGCATATAATTATAAATTTAAAAGCCTTTGAAGCTAGCTGGGACACAAATATTGCATTATTAGTTGATGTGTGTATTTAATGATGTTACAGAGCGTACAATAATATAGAATGCAATACGGTTGTGCGGTAAACTAGGATAAAAATATATTTACGGTTTAATGTATATTCGAGTTCTCAGAAGGAGAACAGAAAATGACTACGTTAAAAGCGTATGCGCTTGTAGCCTCGCCTAAATAGTGCTCTTTGCATTTCAAATCTGCCTTCATAATCACATAATAAGGGAGCCGATAAATTTGTGAAATTTGAAATTCAAGCTAAAAACACATCAATCTATAGGAGCAATAAAGTTTTCGACACATTCCTTTTGAAAAATGTGGGTTAAATCTAGATTACATGTGGCCAAGTCACGTGCACACGCGATCATTCCCAATGGTGACGTTAGACGACGCATCGGACTCGACGTCCGGGAATCAGATTCAAAGCAAGACTGCAAATACCGGAAAGGAAAACATGCGAATTGCATTTACTCATCTATAGCCCTAGTAATTCAATTAAAGTTATGGAATTAGGCACACGAAAAGCCAATTGGTAAGCACATGCCCAGAAACTCAATCTGTGTGATAATAGCATAATACGAAGTACGTACTTTGAATTCTAACTACCATTTTCCACTGAAACCATAAAATGTAAAACGTGATAATTGTTCAGTTTCTATTAGCAACACCACATACAAGTTTTTCTATTTTTTCATATAAGAGAAACTGTTTTTAGTGTAATTTGCGTATAAATTATAGAATGGAGTGGGAAAACAAGGTCTAATTGAACTTGTCTATTAGAAAGGAAGAAAAAATAATTAAATTAATTTATTTTAATCAAACTGAAACAACGATTCGCCCGTTTCTATAAGACATCTAGATCATGTTTAGCTTAGTGTTGTGTTAAAAGTGCAAAATCTTCATTTAGAAAGCAAAGAGACAATACTTCTTGTAACGAATGTTAAAAGTCGAACTTGTAGATGGACGGAATCGTAGTGATGAATGTTATTTGAACACGTTTTCATCTTCGTATCTCAAACACATGACAAATATGAGCACAATTTTGATACGTCCTGCTTATAATCCTTAAAACTAGTAAAATACAGGGGGTTACAGCGAGGCCTAATCAGTAGAAGTATCTGCAGAACCGCGGATTATAAACATTTGAAAAAAAAATTATAAATCTTTACCGACTCGATCTATTTGTAACATATATTTTCCATTTTATGGCACTTTCCGTTATACAGTGATTATTTTAAACATAACCCCATATTTTCTTGTCACTATCAGATTTCTCGTTTAATTTTAAGGACATACTACTGTATTAAGTTGGGAGGCATTTCTAAACTGGGAGGAATGTGTACCCCATGCCAACCGGAGAAATACCACCACCCTAATCATGGGCTCCGATTTTCTGAGCTCGGTAAAGTCTGCTGGTCGCCCTTTTCTTAATCTTTAATCGATTCTCATACTATTTTTCCTCTCGCCCTCACTATCTTTCTATCGGATTGAAAGTCCCAAATAAAATAAAAAGTGGATGTGGTTTCTAGGGTAATAAATACCGGACGTAAAATCCTGCCCCGTTCGTATGTCCGGGAGGGAAAGGCCCAAGCTACCTCGGTCATCGAAAATACTTACTATCTGAAAAACAAGTCTCCTCTGAAAGCCCCGATTCACCCGACTTGCAATTTCTCCAACACAATCTTCACCTGATACAAAGGACAACATCGCTTGCAAGAGGATTTCTTCTTTAAAGAATGACAAATTCGAGGTGATCAGATGTAAACAGTCTGGTCCTAAATTTGTGAAAGTTTACTGTTACATTTATGGACCTCGTAATCACAAGGCTTTTTCGATTACCTTAGTTTGAAAGCTGACTACCTTCTGTTTTAGTCTTTATATTGTGATAGCTCAATTTTTGAAAATTTAAAGGTTCTCCAATAGGTTCCAATATTCATCATCTACTAGTAATCCTGCTGGTTATAGTATAGAAACATTTGCTATTTCATGTGATCTCACGCAAATAATTTCTGAACCCACAAGAATCCCTAATAACCATACTATTAACCATACTCTACAACAAACTTACTTGTTTTTAAAACTTCAGTTCTTTCATCACTAGGTGTATCTGATCATTATGTAATAGAAATAACTTCCACTGTCCCTAACTCATCTGGTCGCAACGCCGATAGAAACTTTTGGTGTTTTAAGTCAGCTAAATGGAGTGATTTACGGGATTTTTGCAATCTTTCCATCGCGTGAATATTGTTTTAAGTCGTCCTCATCTTCGGCCATTACTCTTTCAGTATCTGAAGTCATCATCATGGGAATGGAATAAAAATCGTACAGGTCATTGTCTTTCCTAATCCTGGTTCAACAAGGCCTGTGCTGATGCAATATATTTGTAAAATAAATTTTACATTAAATGAAAATCTAATAAAACGGTTGAGTGTCATGCAGAATACGTTGGTGTCAGAAGCACCTGCAAACGAGTCATAACCAAAGCTAAAAAGTCATTTGGACAACAAATATGCTATGACCTCGCTACATCTCCTTTGTACAGTCGTAAATTTTGGTCTTTAAATAAAATTATCATAAAAAATTTAGGTATACAATTTCCCCCTATATGACGGATCTGTAGGTACCGATTCTGTGGACAGAGCCTATCTTTTTGTGGATTTATTTGCATCATGTGTCTTAATTATTGTAGTAAGGTTTGTAATGAACGAATAAGTTCAAAAGTAAATATGTAATTAAACGTTCATTAAATACATAAATAAAAAGGTTACCTAGAGTAAGATTTGAACCTATGACGTATACTTTACTAGAGTACCGCTCTACCAAGTGAGCTATCGAAATACAAGATCCACTCGATGTAAATTTTGTCTATATGTATGTATAACTGATATAAAATTCTAAATATAATAAGATTACAGTCAAATTACTTATATTAATGGAGTGTGAGCCTGCAATATCGCAAGGGTTCATACATACCAAAGAAATATGACTAATATTAAACCATTATAATAAGTTTTGCAATGAACGAATAAGTTCAAAAGTAAATGTGTAATTAAAAGCTTATTAAATGCATAAAGAAAAAGTTTCTCTCAAGTATAATTTGAACATGCAACATTTACTTTGCTAGAGTACCGATCTACCAACTGAGGTATCGAGATACAAGCCCCAATGGATGCAAATTTTGTCTTTTTGTAGTACTGATGCAGATTCTAAATATAATAAGATTACAGTCAAATTACTTATATTAATGGACTATGAGCCTGCAATATCGCAAGGATTCACACATACCAATGATGTGTCCCTGATCACCTCTTCCTCGTACACTAAAACTAATTCATTTTCGGTACAAGCTTCTAGAATCGATCAGTACGCTTGATATGAATAATGCGACGGTATCACAGCCATTGTCTTAAAGAAATGCTCCGACGAACTAGCTCTAGTCCTATTTAAGCTCTACTCGATCTTTGTCTACCGAAGACTCCCATTTTATGGAACCGACCAATTTCCATCACTTCCATTTTATCTAAAATCATGATAAAACCAATCAATTAGCTCCTTTTCATTGAAACTAACAATCTCCTTAGAGACAACCAATACGGTATTAGGCCGAATCGTTCGACAGGTGATTTTCTTTCATACGTGACATAAGTTTAGAACAATACATTCGAGCAACCCGATGAAACAGTTGTAGTCGCTTTAGTTATTCCAGAAGTATTAGACCAAGTTTAGCATAAGTCAAACTTACGGCGTTTGGGTTTCGCTTCCGTGACAAAAAACAAATACAAGTCGAAGTTGATGACTTCTTTCAAAAGAAGTAGGAATTAATGCGAGCGTGCCACAAGGACCAGCTACAGGTTACATTCCTGGTGCTATACATAAATGATCATATTTCTTCAACGACTAACCTGGTCCATTGCTTTGCTGATGACAGCATTCTTCATTGTAATCCGTCCCTGTCTACTCAGAATGGTAATCCACCTTCTATCTCAAATAAGACCGCAAAGCTGAAACGATAACTTCAAACAACAAAGGCAATCAACGGATCCTTGAATGTGGAAGTAATAATATAGTTAAATTATTACTAATAGAACTCAGTGGTACCTTGTGTATGCCAAAAAAGAACGATTATTTTATAGTGTAAGCATGAATGGCTCATGCCTTAAGTTTTTGGACCCGATTACTACGTAGGGAAGGACTGTATCTTCAAATCTTTCATATGTTAACCAACTTCTGTCAGTTATTAAAGTAGCGCAGCGGCTTGTAGAATAGCCTTTTTGTGCAGATCTAAGCAGTTCTTTACCTTCTGACAAATCTTCCTGCTGTATAAGGCCCAAATTCTATCTCATGTAGAATGTAATTATCTCCTTTTGGTTGGTGCTCCACAATACGCTCTCGATATCGTTGATCGTATTAAAAAAAAGAGATTATGCTCATAAATGAGCCGTCTTTAATTTCTGACATACAGTCCGTTAAGTGTACAAGAATCGTTTCAGTTCTTTTTATTATTGGTATAACAATGGCTATTGCGCTGTTTAATTACACTCTTGATTCCATTTGGAACTATTTTTGTCAGGAAAACTCGGTTCGGTAATTCACAGGATCAATATGCAGTAAAATTATCAACTTGTCGTACCAAACGTACGCAATCCACATTGTTCTACACGGCTTCTGAACTCTGGAATAATCTCCCTAGTTCGTGTTGTCCTATCACTTATGATATGAAAAATTTAAGGTTAGTCGTTCATAAGTATCTCTTAGCAATTCAATATCCCCTTGTCCATCTTCCTGGGTATTTCGCACGGTGGGCAAAACTAAGCATATTCAAGACCACAATAATTACGAAGAAATGTAGTGCTGTTTGTAATTAATATTATTGTAAGGTTATTTATAGATTTGATCGTAGATGGGTAACTTTAGAATTTAATTAGATTATATTAAATTAAATGTTTGGTAAGTAGTTTAGCTTAATCAGCACAATACAAAATGAGGCAATGAAGCAAACTAATTATACATCTATTGATCAATTCTCTGATTAGAGAGATTGAGTGGTTGGGGTTTAATGTGAGGGTACGCCGTCACTCGTACCAATTGTAGACTAGACCTCACAACCCTGTTGAGTAATTGAATAAAAGATGAGATTCATTCAAAGACTAATTTATTTGATATTATTTACACTTTATATACAACTTTTTACGTGACGTATTTTATTGTTTGACCTAGTTAGTAGGTCATGTTTTATTCATTTAAGCGCCTTTTTGTGCTTACTAGTTATAATGCACATAGTATATGTGTAATTTCAACCTTACACACTTTTGCATCAGCACAATTGTCGCAATAATTAACCTGCTCTATATTCAGCTTTGCTTACGATTCGTTTTACGTATTTCTTAATTGTTAATTCTACTTATATTTCTCAACTTATTACTAAATATAAAATTACTAAAATTATTAACATTATTAAAATACCCTGTTTAATCTGCAAGATTAAACATCCTGAGCCGAAGTTCATGTTCAATTGCAGATTGAACATTCTACCGCGACGAGGTGGTTGGGATGGTGTAAAGTTGTTCCATCTGGAATCTTTCTTCCATCTTGGTACCTTTAGTTCTTCTATAGCTTTTAATTTATTCCGGAACTTCACCCATTTTGCTGCTATGTGTTCAGGTACTTTTGATCCCATTTGATTGCGCTTACCCATAATTCTTGTATTATTAGTTTGGCTGTTATTGTTATTCGACTGACCCACCCTGGCGGGTCGAAGATTTTTGCTGTTTCTGATAGTATGCTTCTTTTTGTTAATGTTTTGTTGTTGACTGCTACCTTGAATTGAAAGCTGTCTTGATCTGGTAGCCATCTCACTCCTAGGGATTTTCTTGATTCGTTTCGGCTGATATCCAGTGGTTCCGACGTTTCTTTTTCTTCTTTCCATAGTTCTTTGTGATTTCCTGCCCATTTTCTTAACGTAAACCCTCCTTTCGCTGATAATGTGATTAATTCTTCCTGTAACGTTGCTTTTAAGGTACTGCATTTTTCTATTGTTGTCACCGTTTTGTTGGAGTGTATTATTTTTCAAACAGGTCTTGGAATGTCATCCAATTTTCATAGCCACCGCTGAACAAAGGTAGCTTTATTTCTGGCATCTTGATGCTGCATGTCTTATCTCCAACCATTTGTATTTTGTTTCCGAGTTCGATGCTTATTTGGTCACACCATTGTTCGGTTTTCTCGAACTCGCTGTTTGAAAAATAGTTGTCCTGATGTTTTGTTTCATGTACCTTTATGTGTTCGTGCAGTTCTTCAATTGCAGTCCATTGGCGCTGAATCTTGTCTTGCCATAACTTAAGTTGGACCGTGTTTTCTTCTTTCTTCAATCTTTCTTCTACTTGTTGTAATAGAGCACCTAGTTGTTGCAGCTTGATCTCTTGTCTTTTCAATCGCTGTTCTTGTTCTTTATCGACCCCATCGTCTTCTTGCGAGGTGGTTGTTAGCTTCTTTTCCAGTTCTGTCAGATAGTTCTTAATGTGATTATATAGTTTACCCAATTTTTCAAAGTATTCTGACGTGTGGTAGTCATGATCATCTATCTGCAGTTTGGATATTTTATTATGTGTGATGTTCGCTTCTTCCCACCATGCTTCCAATGCCTTGCTACGTTCATTAATGTACACCTTGTTCTTCCGTGCCGCCGCATCTTTCTTCATATTTGTAAACATCTTCTCCATAGCCTTGCCAATTTCATTTTGGGTGTTAGCCAATTTGTTTATCTTCTCCATTTTCGCTTTGAGTCTTGTGTTGTTTCTTAATTATAAAGCTTGATTTGCTTACCCACTGTCGATATGTTTCTTCTTTCCTATAAGGGGCGTAAATCCTTATAGTTCACAGAGGTAGATTTGCTGTTGCAACTTCTTCTGGCGGTGGTGGTGGTGAATTGAATGTAGCTAGTGGTGTTGATGTCTTCAATAGGCTGATGTTCAATAGCTGCTGCCGTTGGTGGTGGCTCGAAGGACCATGTCTAGTTTTACTGGTTGCCGATGATGGTGGCTCGAAGGACCATGTTCAATTCTCTGATTAGAGATTGAGTAGTTGGAGTTTAATGTGAGGGTACGCCGTCACTCGTACCAATTGTAGACTAGACCTCACAACCCTGTTGAGTAATTGAATAAAAGATGAGATTCATTCAAAGACTATTTTATTTGATATTATTTACACTTTATATACAACTTTTTACATGACGTATTTTATTGTTTGACCTAGTTAGTAGGTCATGTTTTATTCATTTAAGCGCCTTTTGTGCTTACTAGTTATAATGCACATAGTATATGTGTAATTTCAACCTTACACACTTTTGTATCAGCACAATTGTCGCAATAATTAACCTGCTCTATATTCAGTTTTGCTTACGATTCGTTTTACGTATTTCTTAATTGTTAATTCTACTTATATTTCTCAACTTATTACTAAATATAAAATTACTAAAATTATTAACATTATTAAAATACCCTGTTTAATCTGCAAGATTAAACATCTATAAACATGGGTAGAGTAGATTTGTCAATTATTATAATTATAAAGATTATAAAAATATTGTTAGTATTAAAATGATTACAATGATTATTAGTATTATACAGGTATTACACAGGTACCACACACACAGACTCACACAGACACACACAGACACACACACACGCACACGCACGCGCACACAACTAGTAGCATCTCTCAGCACTTCCCAAGCACCTTTTATTGATGTATGTTCCCATACAAAATGACATTATTGGGGGGTCTGTAAAAACAGCCCCACCCCCACACAAAATTGTTAATAATCTTGTTAATTACGCGGCACTTTCTTTTTAATTAGTAGCATCTCGCAACACTTTTCAGGCACTTCATAATACTATATATTTTCTTACCATAATGTATTGAGGGGGGGGCTGTGAATATGGACCTCAAAGAATGTCCACCCTAGGCATCGTTATCTAATTGCTAATGCAGAGTTATTTGACGTTTGGATGGAACATGCAGATCACCCTATATTTAAAAGCATTTCATGTCAAGAGATGTAAATCTTATTATATTTGTGGCAAACTAGCAAAGTTGATGTAGTACGTTCAAATCCTACTCGAGGTAAACTATCTATTTATGTAATAAAATTGATAATAATTTTTAATTACATTTATTATTGCTCATGTTAAATTTGTAACCATGACAACCATTTCTACCTGAAGGTGTAAGGTGATTTTGCGATGTAGAATTAATATCTATTACTTTACTATTGTACTATACGTGAACTGTATTATATATGATTTATGTATAGATTTTAAATCATTACAAACATGTAACTTCCAAATCGTGACGAGATTTGTGAAACAATTACTCTGTAAACCTCAGAGAAGTTAAAAACTGGTACAGTTCAGTATCACGTTTAATAAACTCGCCACTACTTAGGGCTGCTATTCCTATATTACTCAAAATGCATTAATCAGATTATAAATTATATGAAGTGATTTATGTTTTCATAATTTTTACAGTTTCGTAGATCATATTCTTAATTTACATTAAATAGTTCCTCAAATCTCACCATTGTAATAAGGTATCACCACAGCAGATACATATCCTTTTTGTATCAGCACATTTGTGGTAGATTTTATTTATTTTTCTTTAATTACAGTTGTTTCGATGTAGGTATTGCTTTCATTACATCATTTTCAAAAGCTATAAAGCCGATTTTTTATATAATTGTCAAATAGTTTGTAAATGTTATAATTACGGCAATACATCGAAATAGCTGTCGTTAGTAGATAAAACTTGGAACAGATTGAATTTATATTTACCGCCAAATTACAAATTAAAACACTAGCGCCAAGTGTCTGATCAACGAAGTATTAAATAAGTGTTCATCTTGAGCATAGGAGTTTCCTTTCTAAGAGGGGTTTTTCTATGGGTTAAAATTGTGTCTCTCGTACCGTAGACATAGCAGTATTATAACCGTAATACGGTATTATAGGTGTAGTAATCTATTGGCCCTGTTGTCGATCTAGCAAATTTAGTAGTAACATAATGGATAGTGTTCTTATAAAAATACATTTGTTTAAGTAATCTAACTTTAAACACGTTTACGCAAGTTTTCCAATAGCCTTAAAACTAGCAAGTGTCTAATATAAACCAAAAATGTAAACAGCATAAAAAAAATGTACAAACATTCAAGTATTAATAAGCAAGACAAGGTTTAAGAAACACCGCCATATTTTTTTGTTCACTTATCTCACAACTACATCATAGTTATAGTTTATGATACTCAACTAAACCTATAATTATGAACGATATTTGATATTAAAAACGTTATCAAGTTTACATATTATTATTAAAACATATCGATGTGTGGGTACCCTTCAATTAGCACCTTCATCGGTTAATAAATCTATAATACTCTGTTGCGTGTATAATTTTCCTCCGAGTAAATTTCATAACCAAACCTATAATTTAAGTAAAACGATCGAGTTTAAAAGGAAGTTTTAAAAGGAGACGTAATAACCAGCGTTTTTAGAATACATTCAATTTTCAGTAGTTAATAAATAATATAATTACATTAGGAAAATGCAGATTAATTTTGTTTTATTCATCCGGTTACTTAACACAGAAATGTTATTTAATTACTTTTTTTTTGCTGCTGTTTTTAATTATACGGAAAGTAACCCCGTAATCCGCATTTATTCGTAATTATAGAAGAAGAAAACCGCTGTAATTACAGGTACTTATTATTGTTTCATTTCATGTAATTACATTGTTGCAATATTATTTTACTCGCATCGCCGAGTTTTTTTCTTCTACTTAAACTTAATCAGGGTCGGTATTAAATTTATTTCGTTACTTTTTTGTAGCAATTGATAATAAATTAAATTTTGTAAACGTTTTTGGTTATAAAATTTCTACTATTCCAATTTCCTAAAGCCTTGGGATATAATTTATTTTTCTTGTGTGCACGTAACGTGAAGTGGATGATGTGAGCTTTTTTCTAAAAGAACACATAAGTTTTCTAGGTTAATAAAGAAAGTTGAAATTTTGGCTTGTTTTCCTTTTAACAAAATCGAAATACTTGAAAAAGTTTATTCCATTTATTTTAAGTTAACAGCCCTCAGTATCAAACATATTGAAACATAAAACGTCATACACATATAGTAACTTCTGTAAACGTGGTGAAACTCTTTCGGAAATAATAAAGTTAATCTTTAATCTATACTTATTAATTATTATAAATAGTAGAAACCCCTTCACCATTATTCCTTCCACTTTACTTGCTTTTTAATGACCTTCCGAGACTCCCCATAATAAACTGATCTCTCCATGGGCATCCCGCAAATAACTTTTGGAACATTCCCTAACGACATTTTGGAGTTTCCCACAATGGATTATTGCTGTTTGCAGATCTTTTAACCACGAGTTTAGTTAAAAGCTAATGCTAAAAATCGAGAGAAACTGTCTAAAAGGGGCCACATGTTAAATACTTTACAGCGGGAAAACGTCATGAACCAGATATAATAATGGTCTAAGAGGAAACCTTAATGTTCACTCGAAATAAGATAATAAGATTTACGCAAAGTTCACCTAAATCTTAATACAATCTTAAACTTCATGTAAAAGACGCAAGATTCGATAATAAAACCAAAACTCATTAAATATTTCTATAAACTTAGCGCTAAAATCATTAGCCCAAACACCCAAAAATAACTGATCAAAACGGTAATTCGTTATTTAACTTTGTGACGGTTTTTTGTCTCTTCTGCTGTTGGGGGCCATTCTGTAATGGTTCTCACATTGGGGATCATTTTGTTATGGGCGTATTACCTGCGACTATTACCTTGCTTGCATACACCTGGCTACGAAGAATAATATTTGGGTTCTTTTTCAATCTATTACAATTTCAAAATAATTGAGTAAAAATTTTATATTGTTTTTATGAAAATGTGAAATGATTCAATTTTAACTAAGTGGTTTTAATTTATAAAGGTAACTTTCATTAACTAAACTTTACTTTATTGTTATCACATTTTTGTCTATGTAAATGAACTTCAATAATTACTCAACAAATTCCTTTTTTCCTTTATCGGGATGCTCCCGCTAGCTCAATAATATAATAAATGGTTATTGTTACCATTCATCAAAATTGTCCTCAATCTGGTGTTATTAATTATCTGTATTTCATAATCAACTGAACTTGCTTTCTTCAGCATTTACATATTAAGTGTTTGCGTAAGCTTTTTACAATTTGCAACAGTCAATATAAAAATGAATCAAAAGTGATAACATTTAATTAAGCCAAATTCTAAATGCAGCCTGTTTTGTTTACAGTATTACATAAAAAATTCTAATTCTATATTAGTCATTTTCAATAGTAACGTGCAAGAACAATCCTTTACAAGTGATGAGCGAAATATTGTCGTTCAGCATTTGTATTTAAACATACATTTAAAAATAAATAAAACACACAAGTTTCGTTTATTTACACTATAAATCGATCTCACTTGTTATCACTTAGTTCGAGGTGGTAACGTAATTCTTGCGTTTCTTGGACCAATGTAGAGGCCTCGTTTAGGTTGATGACGTTCCCTGTCTCCAAGCTGGACCCGCTCTCCTCTGTTTTCTCTATCTTTTCTTATACCTTTGTTATAGATGAATACGCTTCTAATTAATTATTAAATAACTACTTGATATATTTACACTATTCAGTTTGTACTTAATTATTCAGTTTTAATTACAAACGACGGGCGCAACAAACTGCTAGCGAGCAACGAACGGCTATACTTTTAAGTAACAATGTTTTTGGTTATTATACTTTATATATCGATCTATTATACCGGATCGATTGTCTTATTTTATATTTACCACTCTCTACCGAAACATCAACTTGGAACACTTTCAATACACACTTAAAACGCGATTGTTAATTATTGCGAAATCATCAACTTCATAACATTTACACTTTAACTCGTTTTAGCTTTTCCTACCATTAATAAGGATAATATCACTTATACTCTCTTAACACAATACTAATTAAATTATCGTAATAATTTCACAAATTTTGATTGCAGCCTAAATTAAGCTGTAGCAATCGCTTTTCAACCGTTTTATTACCATCAACCAACTATGATCGTCCACTTAATGCGAATGACTCACAAATACACGTCATTATGACAGCGTCTCTACTTGCTCCCCTTTACAAAACAGTCATGACCCGGAAATAGCTGCGTATATTTAAAATCTTTCCAATTTAATATGCAAATACTCGTCGAAACAAGCTTAAGCTTTTAATATTAACATTAATCTCATATACACCCAAATAACTAATAATCATGTACTGTCATATAACAGCGCGAAATTCGAATTCCTAGTGCCACCATTACAATTTCAAATTAAAAACAACGTCCTAAAAAATCTAAATCGACACTATCAAGAATTTATAAAGTGCCAAAATTTACTAAACAACGAAATCGAGATAATAATTCGTAAATTCGAAAATACACAGCTCATTCTCTAGCTCCAATGTTCCCCAAAGTGTAGGTCGCCGGTAATTTCCAAAATAACAAAAACACCACTTTGTTAAGTCATGTACTTTTATTTTAAAAACGCCGCAAATAAAAATTAATAATTAATTATCAAACGATCCAAAACTAAGTATTAATAAGTCCGTAAAATTAAAAGAGAAAAACAAAGTCACATAGTATAATGCTAATGAGACTCATGCGCCTGTTTTTTTTAAACCAGTATTTCAAATCTAGGCTGCGTATTTAAGACACGCACGAATACCACACACACAACACACACACACACACCACACCACACGACACACACACGCACACAGCACACACACACACACACACACACACCACCACACACACACACACACACGCACACACACCACACACGCACACACCACACACACCACACACAGCACCACACCACACACACGACACACTACACGCATACGACACACACCACACACCACACAGCACACGTACACATGCACAGCACACGCACCACACACGACACACACGTACACACGCACGAACGCACGCACGCTCACAAGCAATCCTTCAACTTATTACTTTACGTCGGCAAAACCGTAGGTCCAGAAGACCAAGTCACAATAGATTCATATCTATTAATAAAACAGTTAGAAACATTAACAATGGTCGTATATTATGGCATTTGCATATTAAATTTTGGTGCAGTTACAGAAACACAATAAATTTTGCAATTCAAAGTAAGAAACCTAAAAATAATAATCAAATTCAAAGCCATATTATCACTACGTTTTAATCAATACAACGGAAACAATAAAGATATCGATAACATAAATTTGAGTGATCTTCTTGAAATAAACCTTCAATTCACAATATTGCATAGATAAAAGAACTTCAGATTACTAAAAAATAAATCGCTTTTTTTCTAAAATTGTCTGAAGGGTTTTTATACAATATTTCACACGAAAGCAAGAGAATGCATCCTCCACACAAATACAAAAAAAAAAGACACTATTATAGTATTTAACCCCAATTGGTGTTTGGTTAAGGTTAGAGAGGTATTAATATTTATTCTCACATGTTTTAGAAGTTATTATTTATTGTACACATTAACAATGATGTACTTAACGACAAGAGTATATGTTTACAATCTGTTTATAATCTGTTCATAAACTGTTCTAGTTTTACATAGTTACTTCTATTTATAATAGTGAAAAGTGTGTTGATAAGAATGCATGACTTTACAATTAGTACATTGGTCTATTTATATTGAAATAATTGTTATTGCATATTTGCATACTAAGTAATTTAACTAGTTTAACTTTTAGATGTGTTTTACTTATTCTATCGAAATGGACTGAAATTGAATGTTTCGTAATTGCATCACACCTTCCCCTTTTAGGAGAATGCTCCTTGCTATGGCCACTTGCGAGGACATTCTCGAATAAAGGAAAAGATTTGATTTGAATTAAGAAGATTACGTAGTTAAATACATAAAATAATTACAAGTACATGTCTAAGGTATAAAATAACTAACTAACTACAAGTATCCATCCCTTCTTAAGGAGAATAGGACATTATTAAGGTACATTATGTATGTCTACTCACACTCTTAAAACTATACTTATATTCTAACATACTACTTTGACATATATTTTTGTATTCGATTTTTGTGTACCGTCAACTGTCTTCCGTCTACATTTTTAATTCTACAATTCGGTTCTTGAACACTAACCACTGAATACGGACCCTGGTACCAAGGATCAAATTTGTGTCGTTCCTCATTGGTTAGTATAACAAGATCACATGGTTTGAAATTTTGTCGACAAGCATTGGCATTATGAGCAGTCGCACGGTCTATTTTAGCCTTTTCTAAGTGCTCTTTCGCTCGCTTATGAGCGTATTGCAACCTATACCGTAATTCCTTATCATGAGCGTCTACATTGTAAAGAGGGTCTACACGTGATCCGTTTAGTGACTCTGGTTGTTTTAATTTGATTTTATTAATTTGGCATTTGTGACATTTTTTAACAAAAAACGCTACGTCACGAGACATTTGTTTCCAAAAATAACAGGACTTTAGTTTTTTCAGTAACCGTTTTTGACCGCAATGACCTAGTAGTGGATTATCGTGAAATTGTTCTATAAGTTTCAATTTCTCATTTTTATTTGTTATAAGTTTTCTTTTATTACATAAAACAATAGTTGTTTTTCTAAGGCACTTTTCTCCTACATTGTTAAATGTATTAATAGAGTATTTTTTAAATATAATATCACCTAGGTTTATTTTAACTTTTTGAAATTTACAATCACCAGCCATACTGTCTAGCTTAAATAATAATTGCTCTAGTGCAGAATCATTATCGTTAGTAATTGAGATTTCGTTTTGTGCGCATAATTTTCTTTTACTCATGATTGTCATTTTTAATAATGCATCGTTAACTTCGAATTTTACTAATGGCAATTTAAGTGTCTCGGAATTGTCTATAACTTCGTAAACTTTAGGTTTTATATAAACGTCATTTTTATTTTTTTTTATTCGAATTACCCTTACTTTGCGTTAGTTGATTCGTTGAGGTAGTTGTGTTTGGTTTCACATTTGACCTAGTTATAGCGAGTATTTGTGTCGCATTGTTGTGAATATTTTTTAAATCGTCTATACCAATCCTAGGCAATGCGTCAGCGCAAACATTGTCTTGACCTTTAACATATTGGATTTCAAAATTGTACTCTTCAAGTTCAAGAGGAACTCTCGTTAATTTAGAAGTTGGGTCTTTCAATGAAAATAAATAAATTAAAGGACGATGATCAGTTTTAGTGAAAAATTTTGTTCCATGAATGTAGCATCTTTGTGATTTTGTTTGCAATTTAAAAGTTTCGCGGTTAAAAGCTGTGAACTTTCGCCTCTAATTCCATTTTTTAAAACATCTACAATTGCTTGTATTGAATTTTCATTCGTCACTAAATCGCGTGCTTTACCTATTAAGCGTGTTTTAACGTAAGCTTCGGCATTATTGTCATGATCCGCTGAATTTTCATTTAATAATATAAGTGCGTCTACGAATGCGCGTAATTTTGTCGGATTTCCGTCAAATTTCTGACACTAACCCGTTTCACGTATATTGCGCAGCTGCAAAAAAAGCGTGGGCCTTTCACTTCATCTTGGGACCGACTACTTCAACATCATGCAGAATTCACCATTCTCTATTCATCTCCCTACATTTTAATTAATCAATCAAGCCAATTAAAAAGTTTCGTTAATTTAAACTATCATACGCGCTATAAACGAAAAGCATTTGGGGAAAAAATCGGAAAAGATTACGTCACTTACTTAAACTGCATTCCTGCCTTGTGTAACGTGATATGTATATAACGAAACTACGATAATGAACCTTAAAATAACGTATATAAAACCCAAACTCTTTGTTTAAAGACCAAATATTTTATCGAAAACTATTCTAATTGTAACGTAAGTATCACCTGTGCGAAATAAAACGTAATTAAACCTTGAATTAACATTATTAGTGAGAGCAAACAAAAATATCATATACTTCTTTACCGAATTGGAATTCTACATTTTAGCGTGAAAATTAAAGAACACAAATACTTACACAAATACGAATACTAGCACGAACTCAAATACAAACACAAACAAGAACACAAACAGGAACACAAGCACAAATACGAACAAGCGTGCGTGCGTGCGTGCGCGAGTGAGTGTGTGCTTGTGTACGTGTGTGCGTATATGCGTGTGTGAGTGTGTGAGTATGTGCGTGTGTGCGTGTGTTCGTGTGTGCGTGTGCGCGTGTAAGCGTGAGTACGTGTGTGCGTGTGAGCGCGAATGAGTGTTCGTGAGTGCTTGCGTGCGTGTGTGTGTGTGTGTGTTTGCTGTGTGGTGGTGCTAGTGTATGTGCTGTGTGCGTGTGCGTATGTGCGTGTGTGAGTGTGTGTGTCGTGTGTGCGTGTGGTGTGTCGTGTGTGTGTATGTGGTGTGTGTGTGTGGTGTGTGCGTGTGTGCTGTGTGTCGTGTGTGGTGTGTGTGTCGTGTGTGCGTGTGTGTGTGGTGTGCGTGTGTCGTGTGAGTGTTGTGTGTAGTGTCGTGTGTGTGGTGTGTGCGTGTGTGCGTGTGCTGTGTGCGTGTGTGCGTGTGTGCGTGTGTGTCGTGTGTGCGTGTGTGCGTGTGGTTGTGTGTGTGCTGTGTGGTGTGTGTGTGTGTGTGTGGTGTGGTGTGTGTGTGCGTGTGTGTGTGTGCGTGTGTGCGTGTGTGCGTGTGTTCGTGTGTTCGTGTGCGTGTGTGCGTGGTGCGTGTGTGCGTGTGCGGATGGTGTGTTCGTGTGTGCTTGTGCGTGTGTGTGTGTGTGTGTGTGCGTGTGTCGTGTGTGCTGTGTGCGTGTGTCGTGTGTGCGTGTGCGTGTGTGTGCGTGTGTCGTGTCGTGTGTGCGTTGTGCTGTGTGTGTCGTGTGTCGTGTGTGTGTGTGTGCTGTGTCGTGTGTGTGTGTGGTGCTGTGCGTGTGTCGTGTGTGCGTTGTCTGTGCGTGTGTGTGTGCTGTGTGCGTGTGCGTGTGTGCGTGTGTGTGTGTGCTTGTGTGTGTGCTGTGTGTGTGTGTGTGTGTGCGTTGCGTGTTTGTGCTGTGTGGTGTGTGCTGTGTGCGTGTGTGCGTGTGTGTGTGTGTGTGTGCGTGTGCTGTGTGCGTGTGTGCGTGTGTGCGTGTGTGCGTGTGCGTGTTGCGTGTGCGTGTGTGTGTGCGTGTGTGCGTGGTGCGTGTGTCGTGTTGCGTGTGTGTCGTGTGCGTGTGTGCTGTATAGTGCGTGGTCGTTGTGTCGTTTGTGCGTGTGCCTGTTGCGTGTGTGGTGTGTGCGTGTGTGCGCGTTGTGTGTGCGTGTGCGATGTGCTGTGCGTGTTGCGTGTGCGTGTGTGTCGAGTACGTTGCGTGTGCGTGTGGTGTGCGTGTGTGCGTGTGGTGTGCGTGTGCGTGTGCGTGTGCGTGTGCGTGTGCGTGTGCGATGTCGTGTGCGTGTGGTTGCGGTGCATGTGCGTGTGCTGTGTGCTGTGTTGTGCGTGTGCGTGTGCGGTGTGCGTCTCAATATTGTAAAACAGTCGTTTCTGTATAAGTACGTGGAGTATGCCTTGCGTGTGCGATATTGTTCTTGATTTTGTGTTGTCGTATGGTTTGTAGCAAGAGCTAAATAGATGTAGGTGGTGTACGAGTTGTTTGCTTGTCTGTAGTGTGCTGTGGTGTGCGTGTGTGTGTGCGTGTTCGTTGTGGCGTGCGTGTGCTTGTTGCGTGGGCTGTGTGGAGTCGTGTGCGTGTGCGTGTGCGTGTGTGTGCGTGTGCGTGTGCGTGTGCGTGTGCGTGTGCGTGTGCGTGTGCGTGTGCGTGTGCGTGTGCGTGTGGGTGTGCGTGTGCGTGTGCGTGTGCGTGTGCGTGTGCGTGAGCGTGTGCGTGTGCGTGTGCGTGTGAGTGTGCGTGTATGTGTGCGTGTGCGTGTGCGTGTGAGTTTGCGTGTGCGTGTGCGTGTGCTTGTGCGTGTGCATGTGCTTGTGCGTGTGCGTGTGCCGGTATGCGTCTCAAATAATTCTAAAACAGCTGCATATTTCAATGATATAAAGATACCTGGATATAGACCTTAAACGTGTCGATTAATTATGTTCTATGCAATTTTTTGATATGACACGTAATTTAGCAGCAAAAAAATCCTAAAATAGAATTTAGGTGTTAGTCCAAATTTTTTCATTATCTGAATAAGGATTAATTTGATCACAAAGATGTAGATGTATTTTTAGAGCTGTATTATCGACATTTTTATAGAAGCGGGCAGCTTTGGAATTTTGTTTACGTTGACATATATTTATGTCTATGGATCTCTATTTGACATGAAGTTGTAAACGTCATTCTGACATGGATTACTGTTTTGTTTCTACAATGTTTTCCTATTTTCGTATTGAACGTATACATAGAGGTTGTGGAGTTATCCTAAAAAATTTAATTTGAAATTGTCATTCCTTTTAATTTAAATTAGCATCTAGATGTCTATTAACCTCTGTCTGTGATGAAGTTTTAGACGTCAGTTTGACATAGATTATTGTTTTTGCGTTGTTGCCTATTTTCGTAATGAACAAGAGGTTGCATAATTATCCTAAAAAGATGTTATTAAAATTATTTTATTTCTGTTAATTTCCATTTTGTAGGTTGAAAGGTTGTTTGGTGTCCCACGCCAGATATTTTACTTTTAATTGATATGTTTTTGGTTTAAAAGTGATATTACCTACTAAAAAACTATTAGTACTATATGTAAATAAAGTTGTGTTTTCTTTTCTGTAAGTAGAAGTAATTTTTAAAGGCCTGGAAGCCTTAATAACATGTCGAAGTTGCCCAACCCGCCCCTATTGCGCTTAGAAGTGTATCTTCATGAGTTAATGTGTTTAAATTTCGTATTCCACGTACTTCACATTTCTGCAATTAAAAAACTAGTTATTTTTTCCATTATGGCAAATAACTATATTTTATTCAATACAGAATCTGTTCGTTATTATTCATATATGTTTCAAAACACCCTAACTACATAATAAAATTAACCTATCAAATGTACTTAAAGTTTTGTGCAAAATCCACTATTTATTGACCTTTAAAATATATGAATAACAAACAGTCTTAACTCCATAAATTTAAATGTATTCTAACTTAAGAGAAGTCAACAAAGGTAATTTTAAAATTGAATTTTGCATGCTCACGGTTTCGATCGCCTGCATGCCTTTATAATAGGTGTCTCGTTTATGCTTAATGGGAACGTAAGTGTTTATGTAGTCGTTACGGTACTTGAACCTTTACAAATAAAAACTGAACAAAATTTTTCACACCTGAAGGCATACATAATAATATGGTACACAAACATGCGGCACATTTAGTTGTTAACTAGCCAAGAGCGCGAAGAGTGCGTGACCAGACGCCACTTGAGTATTACCGGCAATTTGTTACTCTTTTAATCGGATTGTTACAACTGATCTGTCTTTCGATAAAGGGTGGTTTTCTGAATAATTTATTATATTAACGTAGCGCCTTCTTACTTTGATCCATCTAATCTTTACATAATTATACTTATTGAAGATACCCGATAAATTTGATCAGATCCTTTAATCTTTGTATAAATGCTTGTTATTGCCTATTAGCAACTAGTTTACAATCTATTTTCCTTACATCTACTATTAAACAAGGTACCCATTTGTGTCTACTTTACTCTTATTTTCTCTAAAAAAATTAACATCTTGAGCCAACCCTCAATTCGTGTTATATTTATTATGCAGCTCTCGCTTGATCTTCCTTTTAATCAAATCTGACACAGCCAATTAACAAGAATAATTGCACAAATTAATCAGTCATTATAAATTTAACCTCTGTAGAATTTTGATAATCCTAGTATATAGTTTTTGTAAAAGTTCCATTTTCAGCAATTTTAGGAATCTCTTATTTATCTAATAGTACCTAGAATGTCGCACTGCTGTACTCACTTTTCAGAGTATAAACATTAACTGCAATAAGGTTAGTACAGCTCAAATAAGCATATATGGTGTGTCCCAAATTTGGAATTATCTGTAATAGTATCTTGGAAACTGTGTTAGGTTTGGTTAAATTAGAAGCTTTAATCAACTCTATGGTGATGTTATAGCTTTTTAATTAATACATTATCAGGGTACTTTCATAGGAGTAATTATACAAATACAGAAAAAAATTCTATTCAAGAACTTTTCCATGATGTCCGGGTTAATAGTTATCTTAATCTTCAAAATTCGAAATTGTTTTTCCAGTGGGATTTGGTCACACGCCCGTAATTATGAAACAAAATAATGTCTTGAGTTATTATTCCATTTCCTTAACTTTAAATAAATTGTTATACAAGCTATCTAATCACCTAATAATTGTCACGTGCGGATGAAAATTGTCGTAGGTTTTTTTTTTTAATATTAGTATATAAATATATACATAGCCTATGTAGGATTTGAAATTAATGTTAGGATTATCGGATTTTTTTAATTTTAAAGGTTGTTGTCGCAGTTTCGATGAAAAGAAGTAAATTTCATTATGGATGATGAGGGTTTTTAAGAAACACAATTTACGTGTGGGTTTAAATATATTTGTGTTATGGTGTTCATTTATGAATTGAATTGTTATTGGGCAAGTTACCTATATAAAATTCATTGGAGTAATAGGGTTTCTTATTGAAAAATATAAGGTTTTTTTTCCTGGGAACTGTCCATAGTGCAGTTTCAGTATTAAATATTTTTTTGTGTGACGATTAAAAGATGGCGTGGTCTTGTGAAGGAATTTGTGGTTCGATTACTTTCTATTGAATTTTATTTAAGGTTATTGATGGATCAACGTCACAATGGTAGCAGTTTATATCGCTTCTAGACCGATTTAAAGTCAACTCTTGACGCATATTCATGATTACTTGACGATAGTCCTCCATTATTCCAAATACGTAGTTCAATGGTGTGCTCATCAAATTCTACTTGTACTGGTTCTTCATTCCTTGGTGACCATCTCAAATGGATTGGTGCGTTGCTCTTACTTGCCGTATTAAGTGTAGTTGTTATGCCTGGACTTCTGCAAACGTCTACTATTTGCCCACCTAACCCATAACGAATTTCTTCCAAAAGAAGGTTGGGAAAATTATGGGTAAGTCGCATGATTTTGTTTCATCTTCTTTTCTGAGCTCAAACTTAACTTTTGTGTACAGACAACTATCGTAGGTAGCCGTAATTAGATCTTGACTTTGAATTAAGATGCATATTCCTTCAGAAGGTCCATATTTAGAAGATCCATACGAAAGTGTGAATATCTGATTTAATTATGGTATCATCAAAATGTACGTTTTGAAAGGCGTTTAGTGCTGCGGCCTTTGTCGATGAGAACTTTTAAACCAATTGAGGTTAAAAAGTATTTCTCTGCAGATGTTAACCGCAATGAAGGTTGATGACTAATTAATACCGTACTGTAGGAATGATGTCTTTTACATAAATTTTTGGAAGATGGAATTGGTCCTTGATTAATTCTCAGACTCATGTTTCTTTAGGTCTAGGCGTACTGTGAATCATTCACTTTCGCCAAAGTCTATTAATTCGCCCTCTTAATTAGTCAAGTTGATTGTTATATTACTGATTATATCGGTATTTACTTCTAAACATTGAGTACTGTTGGGAGTTTTATCTAGACGATAACCGGGTGGGACTGAAACGTCATATAATACTTTTGCAGGTTTCCTGTTTTGATAAGATTCCTTTATAATGTTGCGACCGATGCTATTATCTTTAGTAAAATCAATCTCAAATGAACTGTTTATCTCACATTTAAGTGTATCGTTGTTTTCTATAATGCTGAACTTTTCTGTAGCTATTTTAGGTTTTAGATAATCGCCAGTTTCATCTAACTCATATGCACCGTGCGGAATATCAATCACCCGCAAATGAGACGGATTTGTTCTAAAATAAAGTCTATCGTTGCCTGTATAAATGTTTCTAAAGCTGTTGCAGCCGTAAAATCCAACCAATCCGATAACGTATTTATTCACGAAATCTAGTTCTATCGGTGTATAGAAATTATAGCTGGCTGTGTTCCCAACACCTTCTGAACTGAATGTTATTGACATAACTGGGAACATTTGAGGTTGTATCAATTTATATAAAATTGTAAAATGTATGTGTTCGCAAATAATAGTATTAAATTGTTGATCTTGGTTGAAATTATAATAAATTTTACATCCCCGTACGTAGTTAATCATTTCGGTTGGTGATCAAAAATTACCTTGCTTTTTGTAGCAAACCCAATGAGTACATGGCCCGCTTTGGTTATTTAAGTTAATAATTCCAGATAACGCACCACCACCAGATTTGTATGGTTTTAGATAAAATGCGCCAGGTTTTTCATTCATGGAGCCCATAGGGATATATTCCATCATGCGATTATGGCGTGATGTATCTTTTTTTTGACAGTTTTATTATCATTGGCTACTTTCACAATTCCCGATGCACCGCAAACACCGATTCCTGATAATCCTGCGAATAGCTGAATAAGGAATGGAAAACCCTCCTTGTTTAGGTAAAAGAATTACTATTGGAACTCTAATGCTTTTATTTCCTCCTAAACTTTTTACCACGTTTTCTTCTTCTTCGGATTGGATCGACGTTTATACCCCATTCCTAATGTTCACTTTGCTTTCATGGTGATACTGACTGCTAAAGCTGCAGTTCGTTCACCTAATGTTGCATCTTCTAAAATTTGATCTGCTTTATGTTTATTTTCTAAATTTTGGTAATCTCTGTAACTCATGTCATAAAGTTTTCACTGAGCATCTAGTTGATTAACAACAGGATCACCGCGTGCGAGTCGTTTCTCTAAGTATATAATTAGTAATTCCAAAATACTGGTAACCAGCTAATTTTAATTCAACCGGAAGTTTATTTATTAGAGTAACCACTAAACCACCTGCACTCTTTCGGTTCTTACCTAACATTGTTTACCTAGATGGATAAAACAGGGTGTTTAACTGTGTATACCGTAAAATCAAGATCACAGAAACAAATCATAGTTATTAATATTACTTTATTTAGTATATGCTATACATTAAATAATCAGGACGATAGTACAGTATTTCCAATAAGCATACTAAGCATAGGGTCTTATGTGGATTAATGTTATACTTAACATTTATGACATCTTCAATGTCTTTATAAATGTCATCATCACTGCCATGGAATTCTTTCTCGCGAAAACGGCGATAGTCAACAACGAGCTGTATGAACCCTTTCACAGAAACACACCAGATTGTAAGATTAAAAAAATTTCAATCAATAGCTTATTGTATCCTTTAAATTGAATAATCCTTCTACACTATGTGTATTCAATGTGCAAGAACAGCAGTTGCAGTTTTCTACCATATATATCTTCTTCTTCGTTTACCTTTGACCAATCAATTTTATTTTCAATTTCTTGGGATCAGGAAAATTATAATTCTACATATGAGTGTCATTCCGCTTCTTCGTGTCTAGCAGTTTCCACACCCCATACGCACTACAGGTGCAAGGTTGAGGTGTGTACTGTATTCAATTTCCATACGTTTTGCACGACGAGTATCATTTGATAGTTTATAATAAGCACAATCGATTAAGTATTCATACGCTGCTTGTTTATACACTTCACATAAATCATCATTATATTGAAATAATGACCAGTCACTGTTAGAAGAAGAATAACTTTTATGTTCATTTTTATTTTTACTACTACTACTACCATCACTATTTTGACAGCTCCAACAGCACAAGTTACTGCAACTATGTAGGGTATCCATATATAGCGGTGAACTTCTGAGTTTTGATCGTTCCAGAAATGATTCTATTGATACTGCTTGCATTATAATTAGATAACGACAGTACAATTGCACTACGACTGTAAAGATCCAGCGTCCTTTACGTATGTTTTTTAGAATAAATTATTCGCGGACCACCCTATATTTCAAATTACAAAAGAATGCGCGATATTACACCACAAATAATTCATTAATCACCGCTGACGTGTATTTTTAAAACCAGTAAGTTTTTGCACGTCAGAGCAATTTAAACCAATCCAATAACGGCATTCACCGCACGGTAGCTACGAAGCCGCCCACAGATGCACCTTTATAAACCCGCGATGCGCTGCAGACCAGACCAGACCAGAATAAGACGAGCCCCAGGCCAGACCAGACCTGACCAGCCAGACCAGAATAAGACGAAAATAACCCCCAGACCAGAAGAAGACCAGAAGATAGAGAAGATATTGAATGCACTTCGCTTCGTTCATTCATCCGTACCGTACGTGAAATACCTGCTCGATCGTGACCGAGACCGCTACGCCGTTCCTGATATCCAGTAGCCGCCAGTACCGATTGCTTCTTGTAATCACCGACCTCTTAATCGCCGCCGCGGAGTCCATCGTGATCGTGTGACCACGCGCACCACCTCGCGCCGGGCGACCTAAAGTATGTTACCGAACTGCCATTAAATGACACGTAAGTTGTAGAGTCATGTAATCTAACAATTTACAACAAATCATTACAGAACGTAAATAACGACGGCTTAGTCTCCAGGAGATATAACGTTAACATTACACCACCACATACACGAAGAGTGTAACGCAGGGTAGATCCCGACGTCACTCGCAAACACCTGAGGGTGAAGGTTTGATACAGGGCTGTAAAGACCTACGACCTTTTCTTAGTCAAACAGGTTAGACAGGCAGCTGCGTACAGTCTACTGTTGGAGCTAAGGCCCCGCTTACTACACATACATACACCGTCTACAGACAAACACAATAAAAATACACAGTGTCTTTAATCGCAGAAAGTACACAAGAAACCTGTTGCATAAATTTGTATTAAGAATATACGCCGGAAATTAAAACATTAGATAATCCGTAAATTATCGAATATTAACCTGTAGTAAATAATAAAAATACGACCGCGGGTATATTGCAATATTTACCTTAATAAAAGTAAATTCATTTTAGTATAGCACTTTCAGTGGCAAGTATTTCGTTTACTTTATAATTTGTATATAATTTAATTTAGTTGCGCCATTAGGACTTAATCCAGTTGTTTAAATAGTCTAAACGCTTTTTGAGAACAAAACGCGTTTTCAAACCGGTTCTAAACATATAATTATAGTCCAGAGATCTCGCCTTTATTTTACGCGAATCTTCCGCGTGTATTTCTTCATTGGAGTACAACATACAAGCTTCAGCGCTCCAGAGAGACTGAAGAGTTTAAACATCCAGCGCGCATAAGCGGGGACAAGTATTGATTTTCCCCCGTGACCTAGAAACAACTCGAGTTCATACGCTGGCGCTTCCGACCCATATCTGCTAAGGCTACCGCATACGCTTCTGTAAGACAGGACCGTAACTTAAATATTAGGAATACATTCCATTTCAAACGCGAGTGGAAAAACTAGGTAGGGAATAGATTAGGATATATATATATATATATATATATATATATATATATATATATATATATATATATATATATATATATATATATATATATATATATATATATATATATATATATATATATATATATATATATATATATATATTTGTTCACAGAAATGACTTCACACCCAATAACCAGGCGAGAGCAGAAGGAGCCCCGCTGATATCCATTATATTTAGTTTGAGTTTGTTATTAATATTATTGTAACATTATAAAATAATATACGTCTTAAACCGCTTTAATATAATTATTTAAAGTGACAGTGTTCAGCCCACTAAATAGAACGAATCCACACCCTGTTTAGTAAGAAATATATAAACACGACTGCCGTGGCAAAATAAAACCGCGCTGGGTTACACCCAAAGAAGAGCGGTTATATAAAATAACACTCCGACTTCAAAGGAGGGGCATTATACGACTAAACGCTGTTTAGGAAATGATTCTAGTTAAAGCATGCATGCATGGGGTTGTAGCACTACTACTATTAAATACAAAGTGTTATGTTTGTTGTTTTTTTGCTGTACCCAAACTACTTATGATCACATCCTTCATGCTTAGTAACGTTTTAAATTCTTCAATTCAGGTAATACAGATTTAAAATCATCCGTTTCCATCACTATACATTCACTGGGCTTAGTATCAATGCAGCCACATTAATCACTTTATAGTTTTTCGATATCTCGAGATCACACACATTTTTAAAGCGTTTGCAATAGGTGCTTTTGTTTCACCCTGCTAATTCCATGTTTAACATTTAAAAGTTGCTAACTGACTGATCTCAACACACCTCGTTGAGGTTTACGTAAGAAAAATGTGCCCATAACTTAAGTACCTACCAGAACATGTTCAACTTGTGGAATGCTCACCTTGAACTACTTTAAGTTTAGACAACTGTTTGTAGTCGAACCACAAGTATCCAAGTAAACGCAGAAACCTCTCTTTGGACATCGTTAACCAGAATCGTTCTACGTGGCGCCGGTCTTGCTTGTGGGTTACAATTAATCAAGGACTATTTGTGAGGCATTCAGACAAGTATGAAACCTAACAGGGCTTTCACTTCAACCAAATCCGTAGATCTTGCATCTTTAAAGCTAGAAAAATTTACAACAACTGAGCTAATCACTTTGTCCGTATTTTTTACGAGTAATTCTAACATTTCTGTAGAAAAAAAGACCCCAATATTCCACAGGTATCCTTGCATTCTTAACATGCTGTCTAACAGAAGGAAGATGAGCCACAATGTTGGAATGTCGGGTTCTATCATTTCTGTTGGACACAGGCTTATTCCAACCCGTTTATCCGTATTGTCCGATGAAAGTGGGTACTCGGGCCGTTGTTGACGAGCCTTTATTTTCCTCGTCATCAGACTAATCTGCGTCTTGCTCCATGTCACTACTTCCGTGTTGAATTTCAATGCCATTTTCCTCAAATTTTGATGGCTCATCAATCGGATTCATATTCTCCCATTTCCAATTTCGCAATTTCGAAACCTTAAACTACGTCTGTTGCCAATTCAAATATTAAGTTATGATCATTTACTTACTCTTCAAAAAATAAATAAAATTTAAAAATCCAAAAACAACAATACTTACAATAACACCACCTCTCACATCGGGTCTGACAGGTTTCATTTCAAAATAAAATAAGAATTGTCATACGTTTTAACCCTACACTTGACGGGCTGATACTACATGCAAATGCATAAAGCCAGACAGAACCCCAACGCTAAGCACAACCCCTCAAAATTACACTCAATCCGACGTCGGGTTTGATAGACTTGGCGCGAGTAGTGAAAGGTTAAAATAATTCACAGCCATACTAGTACTTACAAGTAAACTACGCAATTTACTGACAACTGGCTTGTGATACATCATACAACAGCTGTTGAGAATATTCTTCCAAAAACGCAAAAATTCAAGGATGGAGATGGAAAATAACTTTTAATGAATTTCCCATATAATAGGGCCCTAAGGATGACTTAATCAAAATCATTAGCGAGCTGCTGCCACAAGTTGATAATGCACTATTATAGTTTTTTCCTATTATCTCAAAAAACATAAAAGGTAAGTAAAATCTTAAGGCGGATTCCAATTTGTAGTAAAGCTCCCAAAGACTTTTCTAATTCAAGTGACCCAGTAGATAAAGTAATTGCCGAAATAGCAATACATATAAGCTAAATTTGGGACAGACTGTATACGTATTGTGAAGTTGTTTGATTATTTTATAACTATGAATCATTTGACCATTTCAAGAAATATGTTGATGTACTGAAATGGTTTGATAGTTACACATGTGGTACTGTCCTTATCAGGTACGGAAGCTTTGTGTTCGTTTTATACTACTCAAAGTAACTGAACGCATATTCATCTATTTAAATATCAATCAGCAGATCAAACCTATGTGTGATTAATGAAGACGTTCACCACTATTTCTTAAAATAACAAGCCCTCATGATGTAAGAATGGCCTACAATATTTTATAATCAAATATAGAATCCAGCAGCCAAATAATACTACTTGATTCTCTTGTCCTACCTTCTTTACCACTACCTGTAAAGTATTAGGCATGAATGGTTAGGTTATAATCCGTTTTCAACTGTGTCTAGCAATTGCGCAGAGTTCCATTGAAATCGAACCCCCGCTTATAAGCAGTCACCTTTCAAAGAAATTGCACCTAGGAGAATACATTTGGGGATGTTGCACTGTCAATAGATTTCTATGAACGACTACCATACTTTCTATAAGTGAGATGAACAAAGGAACTTGGACTATTCCTGAGCTTAGAACCCGCAAAGTCAAATGTGGATTGCGCTTGGTACGACAAGCACAGATTTATACTAAATATTGATGATGCATATAAGCGAAGTGAATGTTCCCAAGATGGTATACAGAAGATAATTTAGCAGAACAATAATCATTGTAATACCGATAGTACAAAGAAGGAATTGGAACATTTCTTCTATGCTCAAGGAACTGTATGTTAGAAGTTAAGGACGAATTATTTATAAACCTAATCGCTCTTCTCTGTATGCTATCAACGGTATCGAAAACGTATTGGGAAGCATCCATCCAAGGTGAGAATTACATTCCAGACGAGGTCGAATTTAGACCTTACATAGCAGGAGTTGTAGGGACGCAAAGTACTGCTTTGATCTGTACATATTTATCATACTTATAAAGAGCTTTAATATATTCCGCGGGATTCCCAAAACATCGAGTTTATACTTTAATGGTCCAAAACGGCCAACTAGATCAAAACGGGGAAGACTATTTCGGTAAATACGCCCATTCTGCCGAATCGCCAACGATCGTTTTGCCTATTGTACCTATTCTGTCGCATTTCAGTAATGGACCATTACGCCAACTGTGACCAAAACGCCAAAGACCATTCCGCCTAATATCTCCATTATGCCTGATTTTAATGTTGGACCATTACGTCAACAATTACCACACCACCGAATGACCAAAGCGTCGAATGTACAGTACGCCGACACGATAATTTCGTAGACCCAAACTCCGAAACAAATATTGCAGGACTAGATCCGCTCACCAGGTTTTATAATGACTTATAAACGTTAATAAACATCAAACTTAATCTACTGAAATCAAAAATGTATAATTGTATTTTAAGTAGGTTACGTACATTACATTTGGTTTAATACATTTTACGTTCTCATGTCCAAGAGATTAATATATTAAATTGTTTAAATCACAACGCTTATAGCTACTAAATAATTTCAACCGCTTATTAACAGTCCTTGCCTTGATAAAGGTCGCCATCTAGAGCAGAATAATTACTACGATAGCGTCTCATGAAAATTTCCACGCGATTGCAAGTCACATTGCACCGGCACACGGCGTAATAACCAAAATCCTTGCAAAAGGTGAATAGATTTGGTAAGGTAAGCAAATGGAGGGATAGCATGGATGTGTTTACGCGTAATTTTGGATAGTCAAGGTGACACACGTACAGGATCAAAAAGTTATAAACCAATAAAAATCACAGAATGCAGTAAATTATAAATCGATCCCGTCAATTTATTGAATATAGACGTAACTTCCGATATTATTATTTATACGGAACATCGTTTATCAAAATTTAGTCTTCTAGAGTTTCGGGAAGAACAGATTAGGGGGCAAAGATGGTGACAAATATGAAGGATGAAGAAGTTTTATAAAACCAAAACGTTTAGCTGAGACAGCCAAGTCAAATATTACTGCGCACGTGCGTGCGTGCGTGCGTGCGTGCGTGCGTGTGTGTGTGTGTCCACGCCTGTGCGTGTGCGTGTGCGTGTATGCGTGTGTGTGTGTGTGCGTTGTGCGCCTATTGAACAAAGAATTTCTATTCTAAGGGACTGAAAATGATAAGACAGTATGCTAATCCCTTACAAAAACATACGCCAGGGCGACTCTACTTGTCAAGAGGAAAATTTGTTAAAAATCTGTTGAAAATATTCAATCGCTTTTGTTATTATGTTATATGGTGCTAAAAAGGATCATGCGCTACATAATTGACATCATTATACAGTTAAATGCTTGGATATAGTAACGCAAAATATATTAAATCAAATGATATGTACACATGGTAATGAACACCTACCTAAAGCACAATTATAAACCTTTCATTACAGTAGCATAAACTTTGATCTTCATTAACATTTGTAAGTTACTATAAAAACTGATGAGCGCAACTAACCTGGTAGTATTAAGTTTCGGCGCTTTGGATCCGCAAAAGTGTCATTTCGGCATTTTGGGAATTTGAGGTTTTCGTAGTTCAGCGCTTTGGTCATTCCGAGCTTTGTTCATTCGGCGCTTTGGTTATTCGGTGTTTTGGCCATTGTCAGCGTAATGGTCCAACATTAAAATTCGGAGTAATGGGCGTATTCGGTGGAATGGTCGTTGAGGTTTTGGTTACATTCGTCGTAATTGCCCAATACTGATATTCGGAAGAATGAACGCAGTTGGAAAAACGATCGTCGGTATTTTTGTCGCGTTCGGCGTTTAAGAGTCTTTAAAATGTAGTGTCAGAGTTTTTGGCATCCGGCGGAGTATTTTAAATACTGTTCGCTTCAAAAGTGGACAAAACAGGCGTATTCGTCCGAAACAATCGTTGGCGAGTCAATTAAGTCCGATGATTTGTACCATTAAAAGTACCTAATTGAGTCTAAGAACTTAAAATCTGTGCTATTCATACTTACACTAGAAAATGTTTGACCTTTTTTTGGCTGACACAAGGCAAGTATAAGGGTTGTTGGCATCAAATTTAAGTAGACTAGTACTTTCACATTAAAGGATACGTCGAATGTATTTTGGTCGGAATTACCATTTTAACTTTAATGTATTAATTTGAGACACAAGGTGGACAGTGGTGATGCCCGTTACTCGGCGGGAGTTAGAAGGACAATAGATAGAAATTAGCAAATGTTGAACCTTTTCCCAAAAAAGGTTCAACATTTGCTAATTTCCAGGATGAAGGAAATTCTCCAGAAGACATTAGAATAGAACTTAGGTAGTACTGGTATTATAGGTTTTTGTTATGAACGCATAAGTTCAAACATAAATAAAAAGTTTACCTCGAGTAGGATTTGAACCTACGACCTGTACTTTGTTAGATTACGGCGCTAACCAACTGCGCCATCAAGGTTCAAGCCCCAATCGATGTAAATTTTGTCTTTATGTATGTAGAACTGATGTAAATTCTAAATGTAATGAGATTTCAAACAAATTACTTATATTAATGGAATGTGAGCCTGCAGTATCGCAAGGATTCACACATACCAACTTAATTAATATTAAATTATTATAAGTTTTTGTTATGAACGCATAAGTTCAAAGGTAAATATGTAATTAAAAATTATTATTAATTTTATTAAATTCTTAAATAAAAAGTTTACTTCGAGAATGACTTGAACCTACGACCTGTACTCTCCTAGAGTACCGCGCAATTTTGTCTTCATATATGTAAAATTTTGAATTTGCATCAGTTCTACATACATAAAGACAAAATTTACATCGATTGGGGCTTGAACCTTGACGGCGCAGTTGGTTAGCGCGGTACTCTAGCAAAGTACAGGTCTTAGGTTCAAATCCTACTCGAGGTAAACTTTTTATTTATTTATTTAATAAAATTAATAATAATTTTTAAGTACTGGTACTAGTTCGAGGAACATCCTTTTAAGATATCTGGGATACCGCCTGGGCCAATCGCCTTATTGGGATCAACCTCAGTGATGATCGATTCTAAGAGCTTGTATCGAAAATAATTTATTTTCCTACTGTGTGAAGAATTGACTAGGCAGATCCTTTTCAGAATTATTTTGATGCAAATAAATTCACAAAGGGATTGGATAGAAATACTAGAAGCGTTCATTTACGAACGTTGTGACTATGTTAAATTGTAGTAGACCATTCACGAGTATGCTTCGTCGTCTGCTTATTCTTGAATCAGTGCAGTGGTGACTCTAGTATTGTATTGATTACTGAGTTCCTGATTTGTGGTTTGTAGTAGATAAATGGCAATGCTAACTAATATTTTAAAAGTAGTATGTTGTAGACGTATCCGTTTCGTCAATTAGGTAGCGATGGTGAGTTTTTTGAATAGTTTATATTGTGTCCGTTATAGGCAGTACGATTGCGTATTGTATGACAAGGTTATTTAATTCACAGATATACGGCTTCTTGTTGAAACCTCGGGCGTTCCACTCGTACTAGGTGTAATGATGACGTTCTTTTTAGAGACACTAGAAAACTAATTTTCCAAGTAATCCGGGGTCAGGAAGGGTTGCTTGGGAATTGGTAAGCTCAATGTAGACCTTTCAGTGGTCTTTCTAGCTAGAGCAATCCTAAAAAATATTAGAATAGTACTTATTTGCAAACTAGGTATCGAAAACTAGAGGTTGTAAAACTGTGAAAATGTGGTAAGCAACAATAATGTACAAAATAAGGATCAAGGAAGAAGTATGCTGCACCCATTATGTAGATAGGTGTGCTTCAAACTAATCATTTTGTATTTTAACCGATACTGATAGATTAGAAAAGTAATGAAGCACGAGATTAGAAGGAAGACTGAGAGTAATAGCGTATGGACTTTGTTAGTAACTCCTTCGTACCAGTACCTTCTCTTGCTTGTTTACTCATGACTATCTTAATGTTTTTTTGTAGATTGCCCAAGAACAGTCTTTTTCCTATTCAGACCTTGGAAATGATTTTATTGTTGACGAGAATGAGTTTTAATGATTTTAATGTTAGAAAAGAAAAATATGGTTTTTAATGGAATTATAGTGTGAGGTGCGTTTGTTGGAATAGATTTCATATTGGTTAACCGTGTCTTAACATTGGTCGTTATGAAAAAGACGTGGGGATTCGCAGTTTATAAGGGATATTATCACAGGATTTTTATACCTCCTCGGTAAAGTCGTCAAGGAATTAGGTTAAGACAAAAAAGGGTATTTAGACTTGACATTAGGGCTTTTACCCTAGTAGTAATATACAGTACGTATTTCTTTAGTAGGGATAGTGGCATCCAAAATCCGTTCGTGCGCAAAGTTTGTTTACAGTATTTGTATTTCGTCTTATGGCCGGAATACTGACGGGTTGTACAGTGAGGTTGCTAGAGTATTTGTGTATGCTCGTGAAGAATCGGTGTCTACAAGAAGTAATAGAGTAAATGTGGTGTTGTGTAACACTTGTGCATAAACAAGCTCGGTAATCTATAACAGGCCTAATACACGTCTTGAATGTGTACCATAATGTTTTGGGTGGGATCTGATTCGGCCTCTAAGAGCACACAGTAGGTCTGCACGGTTGCGTATTGTGTAAGTAGCGAACAGCACAGTAAAAAAGGCCGGAGGTCGAAAACCAGGACAGCGGAAAACAAAAAATAAACAAACCAATAGAAAAAATTTGATATAAAATCGGCGACCAAGCACAGCTACTACCGGATTCATGCCTAGACAAAACATCACCAGTACGAAAATTCCAACAAAGATGCAAGAAGGTAAGTATATAGGTATCGTAAATATTAGAATACTGTATTGTTTATTGAATTTAATAACAAAGACATCCTTCATTTTTCGTCAGATTCTCAATGCCCAAGCCATAACACGTCGGGGTGTAAAGCTGCAACTGTAAGAGTCCAGATCTTTTACATAACAATATTTCTGTCCACAAATCCTAAGACACCCTACAACCAGCTATAATAAAATATCGAAAATCCGTCCCTCCCTCACCGAATCGCCACGTGACGACTCGACCTGGACTACGACCACAACCTTACATTCTACTGACATCACACTTACCTATGACACAACGTATTTGCGCTTGCGCATGCGCACTTAACGACCCTACCTCAATCCATATTTATGTAACCTCTTCCAGAACCAGCTCACGCACTATCACCTCACCGACACCATTTTTCTCATCAAACACTACTTTGTCGTCCTCTATTACCTTATCCATGCTTAGATATTGCTAACGCAATATCCCCGTAATAACAAAATCCCAGAAAGAACTCGATAACTCCTTACTCCCCCTTAACCTTGCTATATGGGTGTTGAAGTTTAACTTTCCCTCCCCCATACCTTACTCCGAAACACAAACAAAATTCCACCTCCTCTTTGGAATCCCATCTGTTACATACACACGCACACAAACTAAATTATACACCCATTTCCTTTTCTTATGTGATCCAAGGGATTAATCAATACATTTCAGGTACAGATTATCTACCAAGCAACAGACCGTGCTACATCCTTTTTCCGTGTCATTGACACGTCAATATCCGCCCTACAAGTCCCAGAATTGTAAATTCCTTTCCTAGACAATGAGTATAAACTGCGCCGGCTGTAGCGATAATTTTGATTTCGAGTGTGAGAAAATGCTACTACTAACCAACCGTTCCACTTTATCTCCGATTCCACCTTACCAGATATGGAACATTTCCTCCGTATCGACATATTCCTGCGAATCCTAACGTTTTCGTTTCTGTCAATCCGAACTGATTATGATGATCGACAGAGCAGTGACTGTGTTTCTTGACTGACTAGTGTATACCGATTGATCGGGAACATGCATCGCATTCTTCTTTACTGTCCTAATCTACACTCTCAAGTACAATGGTCCTCACAATAGGGAACTTTAGTACACAAAGGTTAGACAAAAGTGCCCCTGGCTAAATACTTGCGTATAAACGACAAAATACAATATTTCCGTCCATAGAAAAAAACAGAAATATCCAAACACTAATATCACACAGTGTGTTGCAGCAAGGGTGGAACTATTCATCCGTAATAACATTTTCTCCTATTATCACCCCCAGGTCTCGATACGGTCTCTTCAGAACTACTATAATGCCTATCTACCTTCCCAAACACCGTGCCCTTAGGTGACCTTAACATCCGACACACACACACACCCCAACCAACAACTCTAGTTACACGTTGCAGTTCCACAAGTACTACCAAAATGTCGTCTATTACGGTGTTCACATTTCGGTAATTCCAAAATAACACCACACCCATAAATAAACACCTAATGGCGTAAAATTTTATAAAAGAACATTCCAGTATATTGCGAGAAGCATCTAAATCTAAAAGACTTTCAATGATACCACCAAACGACTTTTATTAAAAAAGAACCTTGTAGAAATACCAACGACGGGAATGTTCGATATTGAGGTGCAGAAAAAAAAATTATTCGCAGCAGTTAGTTTCCTTGATTATCATAGCCGACAAAGTAAGAAAATGTTTGGGTTAGAAACAGTTATAGTGAGATCTACTAACGATTAATTCCAACAACCGATAAGAGAAAGAGGATTAGCCTCTGCGAGCTTCAGCACAAAAAGGTAAGATATAAGAAACCGACAAATAACCTGCATAAGCCAGAATTTTAACACTACTTCATTATTCAGTAGGTACCTCAAATTTCTTACACAGAGTTAATACATGGGAAATTGTAGTAACGTGGGTCAAAGTAATTTGACAAACAGGTACCGGGTAAAGACGCATTTCAAACAATTAATCGGTGTTTGGCTACGAACTAACAGCACGGTCAATATGAAAACCATCATAATTTCCCATGATGTCATAGTCGAATTCAATAATCATTGGTCGTTATCAAAAGACAGAAAAACGACTTCAAGGAACCAAACAGTGTCAGCGCGATAGGAAAAGAATACTTTTAATTCTTGTAATGAGTAGGAGTCTTAAATAGTGACAGTAATGGTATATTAAGATACCCAGCTTCAGTAAAGTAGTCCAACAGCAAAGAGTTCTATTACTAGAAAATGATAAGCCATATTTAGAGGCAGCAATATTTATCAAAATAGCCTCGCTTTGCAATTGTCGGCTCCTTATCAGACCTAATAATTCCGAAAGCTAACACGAGCCTTACCTTATTATCAGAGGTGGCTTTTATCAGTGCAGTATTATGTCAAGTGCGCATTAAAAAGAGAGTTTTGCTTTCATGAAATGGGTAAGAGAGTGTCACGTTGTCCGCTAGCTCTATGAGTGGCCTTCTTCAGTGTAGGTTTTCGTTCACATCTGACAAGTCTCCTTTATCTTAAGGATACTGGCTGCTGCTGGGTTGTGAACAAATCTAGCAGAACACTTGGAGTAGGCAGATTGAAGCCTGTTGTAACGCTTAAAGAAGTCTTGATACTTTACAAATTTATATTCTATCCAACCATTGCTGTTGTGTTTTTTTTGTGTTACCACTGTTTTACATCAATCTTCTTACAGTATTACTAAACATCAATTCATTATTGTTTGTACTCGTATATAACGTAGGCTAATACCTTATTAACATTTTGTTTAGTTCTGTTAGTTATTTGTTTTTTTTTGTAATTTAGTTTAGGTTAGGTTGATCTTGTGTTTTTGTACACATAATCTTAATATACTGCTTTTGTTGCTTGCATTCCTTGATGGGGATACTTCTGTTATTTAGCGTGGTATTGAATTCCTCTTTCTGGGTGAACAGTGGCCTAGTTAGTTAACCGTGCTGCGAAACTTTAGTCTAATAGTAATCGTTATGGTCTGCGGAGGTCGTCCTTCTGACAAGAGAACCATAACTACTAGCTTCCATATCCGTGGAATTGTTACTGATGTCAGCCCTCAGCACGACAGATCTAGAACCATGGATTTTCAGTGACGCCCAACGACCAAAGCTGGATATTCAATTAGTCGCTACCCTTTCCTTCCACATCTTCGCTGACCAATTTACAAGGCAGTGTACCACGATCGACCGCAAAAGCTTTCTTAGAGCGACTGGAGTAGTGCTTTAACAAATACGGGACCCTTACGAACCATCACTTACAAATCGCCGCGGTGTAGCCCCACGAGGTGGGAAGGTTGGGAGATCTTCGACCCTGCGCACTTTGATACTCCAGCCAACGTTACTTGACAATCTAGCAGCTCCGTCAGCGCCAATAGAACCCGCCGCAAAGTGGCCACCTGGGCCGCCCATATCATCGTTACTGTTTGCACCACACAGGTAAAGGCAACATTGCTGCTTTCATTGTCGCGGGTGAATGCTAAGGAACACCTTCTGGGAGAAGTAACAAGTCCGTTATGGGCCGAGAACAGCAAGCTGACGCCTAAAGTATCTACAGTGCAACAAATAACTGCAGAACCAGCAATGAAGCTCGCTGAACCGCCGTTTCTCAAGCAGACTGCTCAAACACCATCCGAGATTACAACACTTCAAGACAAGCCACTGGACCAGATGCAGCACGAAACTAAAAAACTAACGACAGTCCGATAATATATCGCCTCCGCATCCTGAAGCTCCAAAACCGTAAGCTGCGTTAGCCTCCTACCGCGGTTGCGTCAACATTACTCCCTGAAGATCTCAAACCCGCAGCGTTACCTCTTCTTATCAAAGGTTCTCCTTGGACAACGAGCGAAGTGGCAGACTGGCAACCTACCGGTCCATTAACAACACGGCATGGAAGACCCGCCGAATCGCCGTCCACACAACCACAGACACTGCCGGTTGCACAACGAACAAATACACCACACGGAAAGCCTGCTACGCCGCCACCTGTACCGCTGTTTGTATCGTAGTTTATAGAGAAGCCCTCTATGATTGAACCTGCTCCATCACTTAGCAAACTCGAGGTGCAAAAATCTGAAAGGACTTTAGCCTTGGCACTGGTCGGCCATGCAGAACCACTGCTTTCTACACCCGCCGCATATCAAGCCACCTAAGTTACTTCACGTACAACGGATAAACAATACTGAATGTTATAGTTATAGCCAAGAACATCTCACTTAACGTTTCGAGATGCGACGATGAGAAGCTCCGCATCTCCTACATTTTGAGTAACGCCGTTTAATGAGCTTGAAACAGCTAATAAAGATGTATAAACGGAATCTAACTATGTATTCGTTGTTTTAACTAAAATGTAATGTTTCGTTTTATATTTACATGCTCCATTTTTCAACACCATTAAAAATACACGACTACTTTCTTTCAAAAGTTATCCAAAGGCAAAAATGCTTTTGAATTAAAAACGTTGTGTTACAAAGCTTTTAGCTTTCAAAGTATATTGGTTCAATTACATATTTAAACTATTTTACTGCATGGTTACCACTAGTACTCCTAAATCTTTTTTCATAGTTACAAACGTAATTAATCAATACTGATTTTAAAGTTTTAATGGAGAAATGTAACACAGGTCGTTTCTAAAGACGAAGTAACAAAATTAATTTTAAATTGGAATTGACTATCGATTTATTTAAAAAATACTGCCTAAGAGTACGTTTAAAAGGAATGAAGTAATCGCATCACTTGAACAATTTTCTCTACTCGAGTATAAATTTGTAACGCGTTTTTGCTTGTAATTATTACAAAATAGTTTGACCTAGTTCTCTTAAATATTAAGTTTAGTCTTAATTTAAAAAATAATTTTTATTAGTGTAGTTATTTTAACAACACGTCCTCCATTATTTCCATTTGCTCTTTTCGAAATTAATCAAATCTGTACTTGTTTTCGACTTAGTTTATAAACTCCTTCTTCCGGGTAGTGAATAATGTCATAAAATAATTGATGAAAACACTAATTTACAGGTATTTTGGTCGCGGCTAAACTGAGTTGTAAATTACAAAGAAAACGGGTGCGAATTAATAAAACAAACAAAGAGAACTCTGAAAGTTAAGCTACTATTTGGAATCCTGGTACATAGGCAACTTTCCTGTCATCGGTGTATTTCAGTGATCGAAGTTCGAACCCATTCCTAGGATTTACATCAAGGATTTGCAAATAAACAATTAATTTGTTATTAGAGGTTGGTAAATTTTTATTTGAACGTACTTCTGTGCTGCCAATGACTGGTGTGTATCCGATACTTGATCTATGGCTTTTTTCCTATATTCCATGTCAAAATCGTGCAGCAGCATACCCATTGTCTAGCCCGCGAAATGTTGGATAGTTTTCTCCAAGGTTCTCAACCATTTTGTGCTTTTCTCGTCTGTTTGGACTGTAAAGTAATATCGTTTTAAATATTTTTACAGTTTCCTGATAACGTATACTACTGCGTATGTACTGCTCCAAACTCTGTAGGGTCGGTCTGGAGTATAAATGGTTGAGTGAAATCTGGGAATGTTAGAATTAGTGGAGATGTAAGCGCTTGTTGTAATTTCGTAAACGCTCTTTGTGGTTCCTTCCATTCGTATTTGATTCCTTTCTTCAACAGCTGAGTCAAACTCGGCCCGTTTGCCTGAATTGTTCGAGTACCTTCTGTGCCATGAAATTAACCCGAGAAACTGACGAAATTGGGTTTGGGGTTGGTTCCACTCGTGGATCTGGTTATACATACCATCTGCGGTGATCACGTAACCAAAGCTTTTTAATTGTGTGCGACAAAATTGCTACTTCTCTGGTTGTAACTGTAATCAATGTTGACCGAGACTTGCAAATATTTCTTTTAAATTATCGCTATGCTCTTAGAAATTCTTATCTAGAACAACATCAGAAAGGTAACATAGGGATTTAATATGAAAATGTAAACTTTCACCATTAACACTCATAATAAAATACTTATCTTTTTTGGGATTTTTTAATAGTGTACTTTAAATTATACAATCTAAACGTTTCGATAACACTTACAGTTATCTGCGTCAGTAGTAATGTTTGATAAAAATTGTTAAAGATGTAGTAAACAATTTTGTCAAATTTGAAGAATTAAAACATAAACATAAGCCTGCTATTAGTATAACAGTTTGGGAAACATAAAGCCAACTATAAATTCTTTTTTTTTTTTAGTAAAGAATAACTAGGTCATAAAATTAAATATTATTAAACTGCCTCAAAGATGACAAACCAGAATACTCTCTACGACGAAAGCTAACAATGTAATTTGCCAGCCAAAAAACACATTTAACAAAATTTAATCGAGTTATGATGTAAGTGTAAAGTTGTGAATAACTTCAATTTTAAAATGATAGAAGCATTCACAAATCCAAACATTACATCAAATAAAATAACCCAGTTAAATCTAACAAAGAGATATCTTTATCAATAATTGGAAGTGTTATTAACAATGAAAAGCACAATGCAGAACGTTCTTTGTAATTTTTAATTTTAATTTAATTTCAACTACTTATGTTAAATTATAGTGCTGTGGTAATTTAACATATAATTGGTAAAGCATTTGCTTCAAGATCTAGGAAAAACACAGCAAAAAACCTAGACATACCAAAAGTTGAAAACAAATTAAAATCAAGGCGTATCATTATGTCTTTTTTTTAATTATAAGATGCCAAAACCTATTTAAACGGAGATTTTCTTCTTGTCTATTATAATTATATAATTATAATTATATAAACACCTGAATAATTTATATATATATATATATATATATATATATATATATATATATATATATATATATATATATATATAATAATCATTAACTTAAAGGTAACATTTAAAGTAGATACAGTAAAAGGTTAACTCGAGTGGGACATGAACACGCCACTTGTAGTTTGCTAGAGTAGGGCGATCGAGGAGGCAAGCAACTCTCGATTTGAACTTAAACTGTATGCACTATGTATTATAATCTTTTACTGTATGTACTTTAAACGTTACATCTAAATGAATACGGATTACTCGGTAACCCAGCGGTTAAGGTTTCAGACTTGTAAATGAAAGGTACCAAGTTCGGATCTGAAAGTATTCAAGTGCTTGGCTTGGGAAAAATCCATAGTAGATAAATTCCACTCAAATGCGAAATCAGTCCTTCTCAGGATTAAGCCTGATGACGAGTTCATCGTCACGCTGCAATACAAAAACTGTGGAAATAGGCCGGTCGACTCAACTGCTAAGCATCTTTGACTGTCCAAATTTTTAGACAAATAAATAGCTTTAGGTACGATTTGCGATAATATTAATATAACTGTATTTTTCTGAAACTACCTTAGAAACAATTACTTTCGTTTCCTCTTTAGCGAGGAAAGTAAAAAACAATGTTGCCGTGTTAATAATGACATTTAAGATTGGAACGTACACGTATCAATTTCTTTATTACGCACCGTATATATTTTTCAACAGTCTTATCATTTCCCGATACTGAGTGTCTATACACCTAACCTACAAAAGTGACAAATTAGTTCTTTTCAGTTAATTTCTACTTCCTAAATATTAATTTAACATTTTATACTAACTAATTACCAAACCATTAAACAAGCAGGGACTAACCAAAAAAATGAATTACATAGTTGCCACATTGCTTACTACATACATGATAAGTTATGTAACGAAGTTCGTTACTGCATTACGATAATTTTTCAGTTTTGATTGTTGTTTCAGAAGAAAATTTGGTGTAAAACTGGAGAATAAAGTGTTTTCTAATCTCTCGTTCAATTGACACACTCGCTACGCTCGTGCTTTGAGTTTAAGTTGGAAATCATCACTTGCTTCTCTAGTTGTACAAATCAATATTCTCAGTGAAGGTGTGCAGTAAATTTTATTGAAACAATACCTGGTTGTCATTTTTAATAATAGCCAATGAGTTGTCTTCGTTGACAGTTTAGTAAACCAACCTTCACAGATATTAGTCATCAAACCTCTCCCTTTTTGCTAACGAGATGACAAAGCTAGATAGTTATAATAGCAGTAAGCGGCCACGAAATAGCCCTAACGTAACATTTCACATTCACCATAGCAATTAGTTTTAACATGCTACTGCGAAAACAGCAGGTTCAGAAAGTACAAAATCGGTGATGCCTCTCAAGAGTAAGTCTGATGATGGAAGCAGAATCCACTTCCGAAACGTCACGCTACAAAAACAAGAACTATGGAAATGGGCCTATCAACTCAACTAATATGCGACCACAGCTACAAAACGCTTTTAACACAGAAAAAGATTTTTAGATTTGACAGGGCTTTTAGGCGATCTAAAGCATTATTACAACCTTAAGTAACAAAACATATTGTAAATATTGGTAATAATGGCCTTAGCAATAGTATTAGAAGGAAATAGTTTGCCATAAATTAACTTTAGGCTATGAAGAATGTTTCACAATTAATTAAATTAGCTTGACAGTTTCTAAGCGTAAACTTTTGGTTTTACTCAGTGATAAAGGAGTCTACCAGTATAACAGCGACACATGTCTAATAACAAGCTTAACACCGTTCGTATAATGCAAGGGTTTGAAACTTTCTTCGATTGACGCGTGAAAGGCTTCAGGAGCAGTGAAAATAAATTTTACTTAATCAACGTACAAATATAGCAAGCATAATAGAAGCAGGAACCAATCGTGAAATGCACTGCAATCAGCTCAAGCAGTGATTCATTTTTAAATTATGTAGGTAAACACTTTTGCATATTTAATTATCAAATATGTTTGCCACCGTATGATATGTAAGTGGGTGGGTGAGAATTCATGTAGCGGTATATCTTCATTATGCGCCTGGTCGACAGGAATAGCAGCTCGGGGGTGCCATAAACTAAGATCAAGGGATATGTAAATTCACCCTCAGTAGAAGTAGGCCGCGAAATACATGCATTAGCATTCGCAACCCTTTCCCTTGATAGTTCTCATGATCCCGTGTCGCCCATCCTGTTGATTGAAACATATGAAAGATATAGACAAGTGGAAGTTTATGTTGCAACTGTGGGGAATAAAAGATTATAAAACATGAATTGCAATTGTATTACTTTGTGCATGTAAATTCTTTGGCAAGCGTCACTTTGAATAATTGCATATGTAAAGTTCAGTTAAAATTATTGATGGGTTGGATTTATTACACATGAAAATGTAAGTAAAAACTATTACAATTCGTTCTGACAATCAATATGATATATTTCTACAAGAACGAAGCGTACATTAGTCAAACTTATCAGTACATTAATTTTTATTTGGCACATATTTAAGTTTAGTACACCTTCAGGGACAGCATAAGAGAAAGGGATTATATCCATTTTATATATTATCAGTGCTAGTTGTGATATTTTGAACCCAACGAGAATACGTGAATTTTTATTAGGATCACTATGCCTTTGTTGTAAGATATTAACAGTAAATTATTGGTTGAAATGGCTTTTACTTGATGGAACTACCACGTGAGTAGAAATGAAACAAACACTGTTTTTAAAGTTTTAATATGTTACTTAAAAATGACAATTTCTTCGATGACACCGAGTCTTCGTCAAGATTAGGTATATAACCTAAATTTACTTCTATTAATAATAATTAATAATACTTATGGAAACCTACACAATAAATAAATAATATATATATATATATATATATATATATATATATATATATATATATATATATATATATATATATTTATTGTGTAGGTTTCCACAAGTATTATTAAGTAAAAGGGCCATTTTTTTGGGATTCAACTTGTGTTTTTTTTTTTTTTTTTTGGAAGGCATCAACTTCTAGGTTATTTGCCATTTATACTGATGCTATTATTATAGTATACAATATGACGCTTTTGTCACTTTATAGTTGTTTTAATAGCTCTGTCTCCTGTAGTAAACTAAATATTCTGCACAATTTACCTTGTTCTAGTTTCATATCGTTTTCTATGCCGTTAGTTATACCCAATCTGGTTCTGATATCTTTGTATTTATCACACGATTCTAAAATATGTTTTATAGTTAGTACTACTTTGCATTTATCACATAATGGCTGATCTAAGTTATTAAGTATACATGTGTGGGTAAGTTTCGTGTGACCCAATCTGAGGCGTGTTAATATAACACTGTTTCGTCTTGTCGTATGAGGAAATGGTTTTCTTTCTTGGGCTATGGGTATAAATGTTTTTAAGAACCTGTTTTCTTTTTCCCATTCTTGTTGCCATACAGCCCATAATTTTTGTTTTATTCTGCTTTCTTTCAGTTTGAAGTGATTTTGTATACTTAACGTTTGCTTAGCTTCCTTTATCCGATCGTATATAGGTTGGTTTAATTTTTTTGTGACCTCAACTCGGCGTTTGAATAAAATCTCGTTCATATAATGATCAGGTTGATTCTGTATTGTTGTTGCATATTTCATTAGCAACCAAATCCTTCTGTATGTTAGTGGCAGAATTCCCGCTTCAACACAGAGACTACTAATTGGAGTAGCCGGGAAAGCGCCTATCGCGTATCGTACACATGCATTTTGAAGAATGTCTAATTTTTGTAGATTACTTTTGCCCGCAGAGCCATATATAACGGACCCATAGTCCAGAATCGACAATATTAATGCTTTATATACGCGTAGAAGAACTTCTCTATCAACTCCCCAGTTACAATTTGACAAACACTTTAACACATTCAGAGAATTACGAGCCTTTCTGGAAATTGTATCTATGTGTGGTTTCCACGATAAAGATTTGTCCAATATCACTCCCAGAAATGTATGTTGTGTTACACACTTGATGCTACTTTCCTTTAAAGTGAGGTTTGGTGGTTGGTGTAGATGTTTCAATTTGCAAAAGTGTATACATACTGTTTTTGTTGGTGATATTTTAAACCCCACTGATTCTGCTTCTCTTACTATAGAGTCCACAGCGTTTTGCAGTGTTGCGTCGTGTGTTTTGTTTCCCTCGCAATGGGCGAATACTACTAAATCGTCTACGTACATACAATGACTTACTGAGGGATGTAGTGTACTTGTTAGACTAATAACGGCGATTAGGAATAGGGTTACACTGATTGGCGATCCCTGTGGTATGCCTATATCTAATTCGTACTTTTTGGAAAGACAATTCCCTACACGTACACAAAACCTTCTTTCTAATAGGAACGATTTAATAAAATTAAACATATTTCCCCGTACCTCCCATCTATATATTTTTTCTAGGATTCCATATTTCCATACAAGGTCATATGCCTTCTCCAAATCAAAGAACACCGCTGTGCAGTGGTGTCTTTTATTGAATAGTTCTTGTATTGTTGTGGCTAAATATGCTACATTGTCTCCAGTAGAGTATCCTTGCCTGAACCCTGTTTGATATTTGTCAAGTAACCTATTCTTCTCCAAATATGTCACGAGCCTCTTGTTGACCATCCTCTCCAGTACTTTTCCCATGCAACTTGTCAGTGAAATCGGACGATAACTAGAGGGTTCTAGGGGGTCCTTATCTCTTTTTAATATTGGAATGATGATTGACGTTTTCCAACATATTGGGTATTGCCCCTCATTCCATATTCTATTATATATATAAAGTAGATCCTCTAGGGCCTCTTGTGGCAAGTTTTTAATCATTGCATAAGCAATATTGTCAATCCCTGGAGAAGTTTCTTTTACGTTTTTCAGCTCTATTAGTAAATCTTCCATAACAAACAAATCGTTATAAGCACTGTTTAGGTGTTCTGTAACTGCAAAACTTACTTCCCTAGTATTTCTGCTACTTTTAAACGGCTCATGGTAATTATCTGCAGAACCAACACTTTCATAGTGTTTCATAAATTTTTCGCTCAGATGCTTTGGTTCAGTTATTATGACACCATTCTCTTGTAACTTCAGAGACGGTAAGGGTTTAATTTTGCCAGACACTGCCTTTATTTTCTTCCAAACATCTGAGGTTGGTGTATGAGCCTTAATATTAGACACGTAGTTTGCCCAAGATTGTCTTTTCGCTTCTAATATGTTACGCTTGGCTACTGCTCTTTTCTGTTTAAAGGTAATCAAATTTTTCATTGTAGGGCAATTAATAAATGTGCGTAGTGCCTGTTTTCGGGTTCGGATTGCTTGTGCCACTTCTGGATTCCACCACGGGACTGGAGGTTTGTTCATTCTTGCCCCGCTTCTAGGTATACACATTTCTGCTGTTTTCATCATGCTCTCTGTAAAACTTTTTAGTACTAAATCTGTCTCTAGCTGCCTATTGAGTTCCGGAATATTATCTTTGTACATTTCCCAATCTGCTTTATGTAAATGCCACTTTTCAGGTAGCGTCCATTGGAATTTTGCGTTTTGAGTAGATAATAATATTGGAAAATGGTCACTTCCGTGTAGGTCTTCTATTCGAGACCATTCGTACTGCAGTGCTATTAAGTAAAATATAAAATTCTACATTTCGCAGACTACTATGTCCCCGTTGTCAAGAATGAAGTAATGAATTAAAACATGAAACAAGATAACTAAATATTAAACTATAATTATGACGAACGGGCTCTGCTGCGAGCCAATGGTCCTAGATATAATGAAGAATTTATACTGTTCGTATAAATTCTGTTTCAAATGTGTTGGAATTTGAATTAGAGCATTTTGAGTAATTTTATCTACATATATACACACACACACACACACACATATATATATATATATATATATATATATATATATATATATATATATATATATATATGTATGTATGATATATATATGTATATATATATATATATATATATATATATATATATATATATATTATATATATATATATATATATATATATATATATATATATATATATATATATATATATATGTATAAGAGGTGTCCGGTGAGGAACTGTACAAAACGAAATGGTATTTTCCTTGGGTCAATTTAAGTAAAAAGTCCCATAAACATAGGTCTGATTCGCAATAGTTACCCAGATACAAGCGTTTAAAGTTTATAAATGATCACATATTTTTCAAAAGTAATTATTATTAGTCAACTGGAAAAGCAAAACCGAAACAATCTGTCATTTATTCGTTTGTGTTCTAATAATGACAAAGTGGATTGTAGTAAATTAAGTGTAATTTAAATTTAAAATGCCTTTTCAATTTTCTAACGAAGAGTATGCTGACATCATTTACATTTATGGATTTTGTGATGGAAATGCGAGAGCTGCCGTTAGGGAATATGAACGAAGATTTCCTAACAGGAGGATTCCAAATCACCAAACCTTTTCTTCTGTGTTTCAACACGTTCGAACTCATGGTTCATTTCCATCAGTTTCAATAAGATCTGATCGTCCTGTGGAGTTAAATGTGAATGAGCAAGAAAACATACTACAGATGGTTGATCGGAGTCCAGGGTTGAGTGTTAGAAGAATTTCTTCTCGAACGGGAGTCCCTCGTATGGCAAACATTACATGATGGGCTTTTGTATCCCTATCATACACAAAACGTTCAGCACCTTGAACCTGGAGATTTTGCTTTGCGGTTGAATTTCTGCCAGTGGCTACAAGAAAATCCACAACTAGTTCCATTCATTTTATTTAGTGACGAGGCGCAATTTACTAGAGATGGAGTGAACAATACACGCAATTCTCATTTGTGGTCAGATGAAAATTCACATGGTACAACAGAAGCTAACTTTTAGCGCAGATTTTCTGTTAATGTATGGTGTGGTATGATTGACGATCAACTTATTGGACCTTTTTTGTTTGAGGAACGTCTTACAGGAGAAGCATATGCTAACTTTTTGCGGAATGAATTGCTACCGCTTTTGGAAGAAATACCTTTACTAACAAGACAACAAATGTTTCTTCAACAAGATGGGGCTCCTCCCCATTTTAGTCGACAGGTGACAGAATATCTAAATGTTGCTTACCCTAATAGGTGGATTGGGCGTGGAGGTCCGCATGCTTGGCCACCGAGATCGCCCGATCTCACACCTTTGGATTATTATTTGTGGGGTCATTTGAATTTAAAATTTAAAAATTTAAAAATTTAAATTACACTTAATTTACTACAATCCACTTTGTCATTATTAGAACACAAACGAATAAATGACAGATTGTTTCGGTTTTGTTTTTCCAGTTGACTAATAATAATTACTTTTGAAAAAATATGTGATCATTTATAAACTTTAAACGCTTGTATCTGGGTAAGTATTGCGAATCAGACCTATGTTTGTGGACTTTTTACTTAAATTAACCCAAGGAACATACCATTTCAGTTTGTACAGTTCCTCACCGGACACCCTATATATATATATATATATATATATATATATATATATATATATATATATATATATATATATATATATATATATATATATATATATATATATATATATATATATATATATATATATATATATATATATATATATATATATATATATATATATATATATATATATATATATATATATATATATATATATATATATATATATAATTGGGATAATTACAATGTGGAAAATGAATAAAATTATTATAAATAAATAATTTCAATTTGGGGATAAAGTTCTGGATTTATAATTGCAAATATCAATATAATTATATTAATAATTTGTTTTTGTATGCACCGGACTAGCTCAAATCTCAATGTGGGGATAGGGTTCAGTATTTAGTAGGAAATTATATTTGATTCGAATATCATTATGTGAATTGCCCTTTATGAAAAATATCATATATGTAAAAAAAAATATATCTGAACACAATTTATGCTTTAACGCATGCGTTGTAACGTTTCTGAATAAAATTATCAAATGTCAAAACTGTCAAATAATGACTTGTTGAATTTATGTTTATACCTTTAATTGGATTTAAAATTTGGAAATAATTTAAAATTTTGCTTCTTTTGCAGGTGTTTACACAAGTATTATTTAAACATATACACCTATGCATATAACCAATAATATCTGCAGGAAATCAATCACAACAATGAACACAATAGATAGGGTTATAATCAAAAGTAACTCACATATAAATATTCCAAATTCATACAGGTTGTTCCAATATTATCGAAGATCTTTATGTAGGAATTTTACTGCTACCATTTACCCACAAGCTGCTAACCGGTGCTCGGGTTGTTGATCACGTTCGCTTCAGTAACTGGTAAAATTTCCCCAATTTACGGCTTCACTCCAACCACAAATTTTAATTCGATACTATTTTATTTAAATGTATTAACGTTTTCTAATTGTATCGTTTATAGAATATTTAATGGTTGTCCAAGGTTTAAATTAATGTCACTTTATTTTAGGTTCCGGCTCAATTATAAATTATTAAAAGACAATCGCAGCAACAAATAAAACACAAATAAAAAAATGATTACGATTTTATTTTGGTAAAACGTAACCAATATTCAACTTCAACAAACGAAAAATTTAAACGTTCAACATAAATCGTCACAAAAAAATAATTCGTAATGAATTTTACGAAACTGCACAGGTATCGGTAACCGAACTTAAATATTTAAATTATTGTCGGTATAAAAACAACTGCGTCTGAATACTCTTCTCTCCGTTTTTTATTAAATTTTTCCCGATGATTATTTAGGTTAGGAAAACTTACTTGTAACACAAAAACACAACACTATTTTAACCTTTTCAAAGAAACTGACAAATTATAGAGGGAGATCCACTTCCAGGGCAATTCTTTTTATACCCTTTTTTTAGCAAATCTAAATATGTAACCATGTTTCTGATTGGTTGAAAAAATTTACAAACTTAACTAAAATAGAAATTTAGCCATATCTTTCTTATACAATTTCGGATTCAAATTCAAATGATAGAAATGAATTCTGTGTAAAATTACGGATAGATAGACATCCAACAAGATATGGTTCCTTTAAATATTATTCAAAATGACCTATTCTAATTTAAATTTGCTTATATCTACCTAATCTTACAAACTACACTTAATTTAATTACATATATGTAATCCTGATAAAATTTAGCATAGGAAAACACACATTTAAAGTCCAAAATCGTAAATTTAAAGGAATTTTATGTTTATCTAGTAAAATAAATTCAACCCCCATTTCATGAAATTTTGCGATGAAATGCTTTGTACACTTTATATTGATATGAAATATTGAGGAAGACGTCCTATTAATCACTTTAATAATATAATTTAAGCCTAATATAATAAAAAAAACTATAAATTTGTGAAAAAACATAAAATTTAAAACATAACCAAACTTAGTTCTACAATTACAAATAACTTACTTTTAAAAACGTTTATGTAACTCAAATTGCTATTATAATAACTTGTAATAACTGTCTTTATTTTATTTAATGTTCATTTCACTTGCATTGTATAATTTAATGTTACATTAAGAAGTCATATCGTTTAACACACTATCTTGAAATTCCACTATAAAAATGTATCTACATGTAAATGTCTTTGTGTGAATATGTTCTATGCACTGTTCTTCATATTTAAATTGCATCACTAAGTTTGTCACACAATCGCTTCCAAAAATATGTGAGAAATGATCATATTAAGTTCATATTATAACCCTTTCCTAAATTTTACCAAATTTCCTGCATTGTACACTACTTATACAATATCCCTAATATAAATCTATCTTTACACTTTGTGTTAAACACCTGTAAAATATTCACGTGCCAAAATATTTTCGAAAAATTGAAATTTATTGAAACAAACTAAAATACTAAATTGATTTTACGGAAATAAGTTTAATTAACATTCCTGACATTTTTGTTGGCAGCACAATGCTTTTTATGATTAAATCAAATTGTATAAATGTTATTCAGATTGTTTTACCCAAAACAAATCCACTTTCAACCCATCGTGAACCAAATTATATCAAATAAATGTCTCGCGCATGTATCATGCTTGAAATCACCCTTTTTTTTAAGAAATTACTAGTTAAACTGTCCGATCCTTGTCCTACTCCTATCTAAACATCTCAATATATAAATATATATATATATATATATATATATATATATATATATATATGTACCAATAGGTGTTACAATATAATATAATAATACAGCAGCCGCTGTCAATACTTTCGCCTTCCCAACTTTGCCTGCCTCCGCTCAAGCGTAGTTGACGCCGATTCAGTGTTGAGAGGGTTTCACTGTAGGCGTGTCCCCTTCTTTCGCTGTTGCCGTGGTGCATTGATTTGCTTCAGCTGGGGCTGCAAGAGACGTGGGAACTTCGTGTCTCCCCAGAATATCGCCGGCTGATCACCACCGCAGTTCACGCACTTGGCCCGGTCTGTTCAGGGTTTAGTGCATGTCATAGAGTGATGACTGAATGCGCATTTGATGCAGCGTACCGCCGCTTTAGAGCAATTTTGTGCTTGACAGAATCCTTGGCGCTGGTGACACTGTCCGATGTTGAATTTTCGCCTCAAGTTTTTGATGGAGATACGAAGCCGAACCACGTACTCTACCTGCCGGATGTTCTGTTACATTCGTTACTTTTGCTGTACGATTAAGTAAATTTTTGCGATCTATTAAAATTAATGAATTACTGGTATTTCTTTAAACTTTCTATTTTTTTAAAAATGATGACATTTCTTTAAGCTTATCTCTTTAGTTTCTTGAATATATTACGCTTCACAATTAAAAACATTTCTGTAGTAGTTGAGTAAACCTTTAATGGTCACTTATAAGTTATATTTCAACTTCATATGTTGGGCGTCACTGGTATATATCGGTTTTGACAACCGAATATTCGACTTTTAATTTCACTTCCTTCCTGTCTGTTCTTTGACGAAAGAAAAGCCATTTTGTTGTTTCCTGAAAGAAAAATGTAAATTGCTGGACTTTATTTAGCCCATCGATGGTTATCGGTTTCATAACATTTTTCTAAATTTTGTGCCGAATCGCTACAATTAGTGGGTACAAACGATTTATATCGGACATATATAGGAAATAATGAAAGCAGGTGAGCTTTTTGTCACGTTTTACTTTCAGACAATCGATCTGGATCGATTGAAGAACTAAATACATTAAGAAAATCATTAAAGCGATTAGCTAAAGGGGTTAGACTTAACCTCACAAATTTCTCTGTAACCACGAAGTTGTTTTTACCCTTTAGATTCGCTGGTAAGAATGTAACAACCTACTTTAACCTTTGCTAGCTTTATTTTTATTTTAGGGGAAAGCAATTACTATTTAACTGTTCGAGACAGTTATCAGTTGTTCTCGTACTCATACTTGACTGAATACATTTCTGAACGTTACCATTAATACTTTTCTGATTCTCTACCTCATTGAAGGTAAGATTGATATTCATGCTTTGATTTGGCAGTATGTATTTAATTTTAGAGGTACTTTTTGTATGCCATATAATATACTTTTCGTACGTCATCTAAATATACTTGCAAATATGGATATAGGTACGCTGTAGTACATTTGTATATAATTCATACATAGTTGTACATACTGGCTGATGAAGTGTGTTACTTATTACATAATTAGCAAGAAATTTGACTTTCAAGTTCCTGTGAAATATTTAAAATTATAACTTTACGACAGGCTGGGATATAAAAGATAAGTTATAAATCACTCATATTCAGGGTCTTTTGGATACCTTAATGCTTTGATTAATCTGTGACCAATCCTATAAGTTGTATAGACCTATGTACATGTTAGTGATAAAACTTGAAGTGTTATTGCACAAATTTTTGCGCGTTTACATGAAATTGCTTTGGGTAAAATTTTTGAGTATGAAAATTACAATGTCTATTGGTAATCTATATATTTAAACACTGTTTTGTAAGAAACTTTGTAACTGGATGCATTCAGCTCAACAGATTCGAGTTAAAGATTTTGTAAACCACCTGGTTATTTCTGTTATATTTGTTTACTGCAAGTTATTCATAGCAATTGTATTATTACTATAATCTTTTATTCAATGGGCCTTTACAACTTGGGGAATGCTTAAATTACCTGTTTACTGTATTTTATTAAAGACTATAAACCTATGTTTTAGCAGAACTTAGCTTTGAAATTCTGTATATTACTTTGTCATTTTTGGATGTAAATTTAACTTAATTTCATTATCTTAGTGTTAGACTCTTTGAGTGGCTTGCTATATTGTGTATTTAAGAGCACAAATATTCTATTCATTATCTCTGGGTTAACGATTTGTGTAACACAATTGAAGTAATTATTCATTTAGGGAATTACCTCTGTTTTAGTTTTTGGGGAATATAAATTAGATTATATGTGTGTGTACATACAAATGCAACTGACATGATTTGTAATTAATATATCGTTTTTGTTTTGGGGACTTTCTGTTTTATAACTATTTTTCCTAGTGCTCAGATCCTTTCACATATTCGTTGCTTGGCTAGAAAAGTGGTAAATTATCTATAAATCTAGGGCTGGCTAATTTGCCGTTCTAGCTGGCGCCATCTCTTCTCTTTCAGCTTACAGATACCATCTGCATTACTGTAGAACCCCTCCACCTCTACCGTGAGCGAGTTACCGGCAAGTCCTATAAGAGTATCTCCTCAGTTAGGGTAAGTTTGTGGACAAAGTTGAAGTTTGCACGTAACAGTTCCTTAGGTACTCTTCTGTTGGGAGCGTCACCTGTGGAATCGAGATCGCTCTTCCTTGTTCCTTGATTCATGTCGCGTTCTTGTAGGTCTGACCAAACTTCGCTCTCGGACTGATACTCCTCATAAAACCACCTTAAACGTTCTATTTCTGAAGAAGAATTACCGGGGGCATCTTCTCCTTAGTGATGGCCATTTTGATAACTTTCGGGTGGTCCGTGGTATCGTCAACGGCTCCGAAAGCATTGGACCTTAGCCTGGATGTTGTAGGGCGGTCCATTAATTTCTTCTTTGGCTTCTTCTTCTGTAACATGAAACACCGGGGCTGGTGAATCCAGGGTGGCTATTTCCTTTGACGCTGTAGGTGGCAGCTGCGGCGTTGGTCGTCGGCGGGCCTACTGGATGGTCTTTGGCCGCTGTTCTCCTGGTGGAACGGCATATCGAGCAGCGACGAAATTACGCACTGCTGCGTCGTCGGCGACAGCGGTTCTCCACGTTCCTCTAACCATTGCTAGTAGCGGTACGGTTAAACCCTGATTCGTTCATCGTAAAAGCAATAATATCTTTTTTTAAAATTGGCTGGTTTGCCTTGATTTCTCAGAACCAGAGGTAAACCCCGATTTCTAAATTAACTTACTATGCATGTGCTTTATACAATATTTAACGAGTTACTAAGAAAGTAGGCGTAGGGCGGTAAACAAAAATTTATCAATTACAAAGAGGTAAATTATATACATCTAGTTGTTGAGTATGCTCTATTATTAATTTCTAAAGCTTCTAATAAATCTAGTTTTCTATTTTTGTTCTGAATGTGTAAAATTTCAAACTTACTATAAAAATTATATGTAAATGTTAAGAATAGTTAAATTTATTATTATTACATTGGAAAGATATCCTAGTTTTAAAACTTCTTCCTGTTTGACCGATATAACATTTATTGAAATCACCACAATTCAACTTATGAACTCCTGACTTACCTTCCTTGTCAGTTTTCAACTTACATATTTTTTTACGTACTTTCCGAGTTTATTGTTACATTTAAAGGCTATATTCAAATCAAGTTTTCTTAACTCGTTAAAAATTATGTTTGAGGTTTTCCTACACAAAATGGGTTCTGATAAAGTTACATTAAATAAACTATGCAAATAAAAATCAAATGCCGCTATTTTATAATTATATGGACAGGCAGATGAATTACAATCTAGTGAGTATAAATGTAAAGGTCTGTGAAAGAGAAGATCTAGCCTATTATCTACTTTAGTGATAGCTAAATATAAAAATTTAGTTTGGTCTCTATAATATTTAGTTTATTAAAACCTGTGAAACATGCAAAGATATCGTCAACATATTTGTACCAAAATAATTTATTATTACTAAGCGGGTGGTTATGTATTTGATTTCTTAAATTATCCACAAATATTTCTGCTATACGATTTAGGTATCTAATACATTCTGTTTTACAGAGGGTTTAATGTTTTCCGGTGTTAACATATTGTCTAGAACATTTACGACCTCTACACCTTGGATCGACGAAGACAAATTCTTTACATCAAATGAAATTAATTTTACCTTTTTAGGGATATTTAAATTCTGAATATTTTCGATTAACTGAAATGAATTCTTACTATTATGTTTAGCAGAAAACTAACAATTTTGTTGAATAATGTTTATTAATTTGTTAGATATTCGTGACTATTAATGATTTTCCTTTGTCAGCACGAATAGGAACTAAATTATTATTATTATAAGACTCTAGGTTAGTTCTTACTCATGCTGATAAAGAAAGAAACAGTAATAGCCACCAATAAAGTAGATTATGTTGATAAAACCTTATTATTTTTAAACGAAAAATTTAAAAAGGTACAGTCAGATCGTGCAGATTTTTTCCAAAAACCAGCTAAGGATATTATAAAAGGCAACAGCCTCGTTACTAAACACAACCGAGCTGGTAGCGTAGTGGTGACACAACCTGCTTAGCATTCGGGAGGTAATGGGTTCGATTCCCGTTACCGTCTACCTTGTATGAGGTTTTCAGGGGGTTTTTCTCATACACATGTAGCGGCATGGTCACATGTGCGGCTACTTAGGCGAATGCTGGGGTAGTATTTTCCCCCTCCGTTCCTTCCGACCCTATCCTGGTCACACGCATCCTTAATCCCACCATTCATATATACGTAATATGTATATGTATGCTGGGAATCCGTGATTGTGGCTGAAGGAGCTAGGAAAGCTCGAGCAGCCCGCCCTACCCCTTGGGGAGGGAATGAAATACGTGGTCTTTCTTTCTTTCCTTTCCTTACTAAACAAGGTAAACGGTATTTAACAATTATAAATCCACAAGTACCAAAACTTTGTTCCTTAATAAAACTTCATAAAAAGATTGCCCAATTACACTTGTACTTTCATAGCACCTGCATTTAAAATATCCAACAGATTACTAGACATTATCGAACAAAATTGTGTTTAAACATTACTAAAGCTAATTTTAGTTAATCCAAGATATTCGGAACTTAAATATCCCTAAAAATGCTATAATAATCTCATTTGATGTAAAAAATTTGTTTGCGACCATCCCAGGTTTAGAGGTCCTAAATATTATAGACAAAATGTTAACAAACAAGGACGGGATGTATTAGATACCTTTAATATTATGTTTAGATCAAAATTACTTTGAATTTGATAACGATAGTTTTATCTCTAAAGAAGGTCTTACAGTGGAAAACCCATTAAATCCCTTGTTAGCAGAACTATTTATGGATAATTTAGAAAATCAAATACATAACCACCCGCTTAATAACAATTTCGTATTTTGGTACATGTATTCTAACGAAATTTTTGCATGTTCCACCGGTTCTGATAGACAACTAAGTACATTTCAGATTTTTTAAGTAAACTACATCCATCGATAGGAATTACTTTACAGACGGAAAATAACAACCAAATAAATTTTTTAGATTTAACTATCACTAACGTAGATAGCAGACTAGAGTTTTATGTTTTTCGCAAATCTTCCATAACTCATCCATTAATTATAAAATGGCGGCGTTTAATTCTTGTACCCGTAGATTATTAAATTTACCTTCATCAGAATCCAGTTTTGAGAAAACAATTTAATGAAACAAATAGCAATAAATAACAGATACTACGAAGGGGATATAAGTAAAATATTGCATAAAAAGCAATTAAAACAAGCGCTAAATTTAGATTATCGCAATATCCCAGTTTTAAGGAAGAACTTTGTTTCTTTAGCACATATAGGAAAACCTACAACAATAATTTCTAATAAATTAAGAAAACGTTATTGCAACATATCCTTCAAAAGTAACAGTACACTAGGAAAATTTGTAAAAATAAGTCAGGTGTATATAAGTTGAATTGTGGTGATTGCAATAAATGTTATATCGGTCAAACAGGAAAAAGTTTTAAATGTTTTCAAGCTATGCTTTATACTTAAATACAGAAAACCATAATTTGAATAATAACTTTCAAATTTTACACAGTAGAGAACTGCATCTATTAGAAACTTTAAAAACTAATAAAAGAAAATAATTAGGTCAGTTATTAAACGAAAAATTGGATGTATAGTATTCATGATTTTTTAATTGATAATTCTTGTTTAACCTCCCCTCTTACTCGTTAAATATTGAATAAAACTTATGCATTGTAAGTAAATTCCCCACAAAAATATTATTTTGATGATTCAAAATAAAACAATGTCACGGTTCTAAAACTATCTCATATACTGTGCGGTAAGTCAGAGGTAGATTCGGTAAAAAAACTTTACATACAGGGTGCGGCATTACTGTGAGGAAGTTCAATTACTCATTTGTCGTAAGCGACACGAAAAAATTTATTTAGATAAAGGTTGAAGCATAGATAGGACCATACTTTGAAAATAATTTCAAATATATAGCCATATTGACAGGGTGAACCAAACTTCCCTTTTTTTTATAGAACACTCTTTACATTTTTGGATTCTTCTCGATTTACTCGTTTCTGAAGTAGAAGGTTTTGTAACGTTATACGAGGTAGTGAAAGATTTAAGTGCTTTTTGATAAGTTTAATAATTACCGAGATAACCAGTAAAAGTGTCGAAAATGAGTAACCCTGTATTGATTCAGCTTTAATTAGTTTAATTAGTTTATTAATTTTTTACTTTTAGATATAAGCCCAACATTGGCTAATGAGTTGAGCTTATTTGATGCAGCAAAAGTCGAAAAATTGAATGTTTAACATACTATGGCTTTACTCGGTACACAAATAACAATTATTTTTAAGATTTAACGTACATATTCTATTAGATCTTAACACTTTTACGTATCGATAACTAGAAACTTCATTGGAAACAAATACTGTAGTAAATTGTTTGTTTTTCGTAAACGATTAACGAATCTAAAAATTAATTTTTAAAAGTTAACTTTAATAAGTGTTCACGTTATAAGCTTATCGTTATAAACGAATAACAACTTCATTAAAGATAACGCTATAACGTAAGATGAGCAATAAAGCTTGTAGTCTGTTTGGTCATCGGTACACTAAAACGTTATGTAAGCATTTTATTGAAGAACATTAAAAGTGAAGGAAAAAAAAAGGTAAAACTATAAAAAAATAATTAATGGTGTAGTATAATGGCGAAAGCGTGGGTGAAGCAGCAGCAATTTAAATTGCCTTCTTTTATGCGAATACCTTTTTCTAAAACATTCTCTATAATTTAACAGCTACTAACTCCGCAAGAGATAGTAAATTGTAAATGTCCATGTAATTTCCCTTTTTGGGCCTTATTGATGACAAGTGTTAACTAAGAAGATCCCGGATTTAAATTCGACGAAAATTACTTGCAAAAAGTGTAAAGAAGTAAAATTGATTATCAATTTATAAAATAATTTGGCTTAAGTAGGTCAAAGCAGTTTACAAACAAAATTGAGCTAGTTTACTAGAGCGAGCGCCAAATGATCCGGAAAGAAAACAAAACAGGACAGATGGACAATTTCGAGAAAGTCAAAGAAGTTAAGCTTAATTAATCTGAAGATGGGACAATAATGCAAGTGCTCTAAGAGTAACAACCCTTACAACAAGTGAAAGGGTGAATCCGATCAGATCAGCAAGTGTGTAACCCCACGACTCGCCATTTCTGAGAGTTAATGTTGTTGGTCTATTGTACATTTAGTGGTTGTACAGGAAGTTAGAAAGTACTCGGAAAGTGGATATTTCCGCTCTTACTTTGATTAAGGGTATCATCAATTCCGAACACGCAGCAATGCGGCAGTGCAGTCTAATAAATTTTATTGCTACGTATGTGTGTTGTCTAGGGTGCAGCAAAAAATAAACATTTTTTTACAATAATCTGTTTTTTATTATCTTTATAGTACTATAAGCGTAAAATCCGTATTACATCTAAAGCATTATATGTAAGTGTACACAAAAGAAAGAGAATTGACCTAAATATCAATATAGATACTTATAAAATCACCCCCTAAGGCTTATGTAATGATACACTCTGAAGAGCTTTAAGTTGTCGTAATTTTGATAATAAAACACTTTATCACCATTGTTCACTAAAATCTCTTAAATAATTAACGCCCGTTTTCTTAAATCGCTCTAAGGATTATTAACAAGATCAATACATGTAAGAAAAATGCGTAGGATACTCTATTAGCTACATTTCCGTAAAGTTAGATACACAAACGCAAAAAAAATGTCTACATACAGGGTGATTCACGAAGATATGCAGAAACTCCTGTTGTACACGTGAAAGTAAGAAAAAAAAGTTATATAAACATAGGTCCGGATGTATACCGCATGCCATCCGGTCCAATACCACCACCTTTACCATGGACTCCTTAATGTTGGTGCTCCAATTTTCTGAGTTCGGTAAGGTCTGCCGATCACTATCCCGTTTATTGTTTATGTACTCGCCAACACGCACTATCCAAGCATGACATTTTAACGGGCAAACGGATGCTATACCCTAGGTGAGTAGGGCGAGAGGCCTGCACCCTCACATCGATTCGTCGATCCGTCCTAAGGATTTGGGGAGGGGAGGGGGCAAACATGTATCAACGCTAAAATCAAGATTAAGAAGGGTAAGATCTGTCGCGAATAAAAACCTGCCCCATTCGGATGCCCGGGAGGGCAGGACTCAAGCAACCTCGGTCATCGAAAGTACTAACATGCGGATACATTACTGCAACATATGTGATATCAGGTCGAATCTTAATGCTGTTCACCTACACCATGAACAAGTGGACATTTTGTTTCTATGAGAAACACAAGTCGCCCTAGAACAACAAATTCGTCGTGATTTGGTTCAAACATTTTGGGCCTCAATTTGTGAAATTCTACTGTTGTTTATGTAGGTCTCCCAATGATAATAATTTCCAAGATATTTTTTATTACCTTAGTCTGAAAATAAACTACCTCTTATCACAATTTCCATCTTGCGATATCTCAATTCTGGAAGATTTTAATGTCCACAACTCCAATTTGCTTCAATTTTCATCTACCACTAATCCCGTAGATCACAGTGCAGAACCTTTTGGTGTATCATGTGATCTCACGCAAAGGATATCCGAACCCAGCAGAATAAAATTAGAGTCCTTTCCCAACTTGGTCAACCGGACCACTGCCTAATAGAAATAACTTGCTCTGTACCCAATCCCATCGTTACTCGAAAAACAGATAGAACTATGTGGTGTTTTCAATAACGGGGGCGAACTGCGAGACTTCTTTGCGACCTTCCCCTGGCGTGAGAATTGCTTTAAACTGTACGCCTCGTTAAATACTACTCTTCCAGTAACTGAAATTAGCTTGATGTGTAGGGAGTTATACATTCCCAAAAAACTTAATCCCGTTGGCCATGTCCGCTTCCAACTATGGTCTGATAGGGCTTGCACTGACGCAATATCGCAAAAGAATAAACTCTATATTAAATAGAAATCAAATAAATATGTCGTAAATCACGCCGACTATATTACCGCAAGGAATGGTTGCAAATCGTCATCACCAAGGCCAAAAAGACGTTTGAAGAACGTAAATGCAAAGAATTAGTCTCATGTCCTTTGGGTAGTAGTAAATTTTGGTCATTAGCTAAAGTCATCAGTAAAAACCTTAGTACATCTTCCCTTCCTCCCATGACATCTCGTGAGGGAGCTGTAGTGGCTGATCCTGCTGACAAATCCAACCTCTTTGGCGACTACTTTGTAGCAAATTCATGTCTCAATGATTCTTGTAAAATTTGTTCGTCGCCAAACTCTACTCCATATGCTATGAAACCAATCCGCTTTCAATACAAGCCCATAAAATCAATTATCAATAAACTTGACTCAAAATTGTAAGTGTGCGTGTGTGCATACGTGTGCGTGTGCGTGTGTGTGCGTCTGCGTCTGCGTGTGCGTGAGCGTATGCGTATGCGTGTGCGTGTGGGTGCGTGTGCGTGTGCGTGTGCGTGTGCTGTGTGTGCGTGTGCTGCGTGTGCGGGTGCGTGCGCGTGTGCGTGTGCGTGTGGTGTGCGTGTGCGTGTGGTCGTGTGCGTGGTGTGCGTGTGCGTGTGCTGTGCGTGTGCGTGGCGTGCGTGCGCGTGTGCGTGTGCGTGTGCGTGTGCGTGTCGTGTGCGTGTGCTGTGCGTGTGCGTGTCGTGTGCGTGTGCGTGTGCGTGTGCGTGTGTGTGCGTGTGCGTGTGCGTGTGCGTGTGTGTGCGTGTGGTGTGCGTGTGCGTGTGCGTGTGCGTGTGCTGTGCTGTGCGTGTGCGTGTGCGTGTGCGTGTGCGTGCGTGTCGTGTGGTGTGCGTGTGCGTGTGCGTATGCGTGTGCGTTTGCGTTTGCGTGTGCGTGTGCGTGTGCGTGTGCGTGTGAGTGTGCGTGTAACATATCATTAGAAACGCTGTGGTTTGTAAGGTTATTCTGTCTGCACAATTACAGTGGTCAGTAAGGTTGATATGTATGTCGAAATGAACATTCAAGTGTTTCATTGTTGAATCTAACATTCGCCAATACCATCCGTGCAACTTGTCTAAACCTTCATTCGAACCACACGAACACTTACTATACCTTTAATCGCACATCTATAGTGTTATGTAATGGTTGAAATGGTCTAGAATAAAACACATCATTACTTTTTACGTCAGTAACTTTCAAGATGTGATTCCATCAACAACATAAATGAATTTGGCTTATTATAAATCCACAAGCGAAGATATACGAGATTTTGAGGATTTATCCCTTTGACTCCCAATGGGTATTTACTCAGAAGGCAAGTATAAGTTATTAATGCGTTCAACTTGAATCCCACTGGTACTGAAGCTACCTAGTACATATTCCCGCCGTAATTTACGTCATGATACTCTGCAAAAACCTAACCTATGTGTTTTTATTCAGGCGTGTATGAGCCACTGCCCGTTAGTGCGTGTTATTTCTTAGAATTCATAGCTATTTACTCACCACGTTTGTAAAAATGTCTTGGTAAGTGTACCAAAAAGTACAAATTCATTTATTAATTGCGTTAAAATATATTTTAGTCCTTTTTTGTTGTATTACCTAATGGGACAATCATGTCTCAATGGTATATTACAACGTTTTACATGCGTCCCGCCGTTATTACAAACATATCTTCTATCATAAGCTAACGGGACTGTCTGATGTTGAACTACTACTCTTAATTCAGTATCGATATTTTCGATTTAGAAGAAGACAATGAGAAAGATTTAGATGACCCATCCATAGATAGCGGTTCCAAACATATTCAATTAGATACAGACATTTCTAGTGACGAAAGCATACAACTGTAAACAAGTCAAAAAAAAGGAAAAGAAGAACAGAAGTAAAAGATAAGAAGATTATCCAGAAGATATGAAAGGAAGATTCAGAATCTTATGAAAACTCAACGGAAAATTCATCTTTAGAGGATAGCGATACTGAAAATGAACCACCAAAGGTAGTTCTTGATAAATGGGCGCCTGTTGATATGAATTTTCAACAGAGAAAGACTATTCCCACAGAATTAGGTACTATAATTCTGTCAAACTTGGATAGATCATCTTCTGAACTTGTATTCTTCAAATTATTTCCTATAAGCCTTTATCTATAGATTGCTGAAGAAACTCGAGAACGGCTGACAATTTTGGAAAAAAGCAAAAAAAAAAACCTATTTGTGTCACAGATCAATGTGAAATTATGCTATTGTTAGGATGTTACTTAGTTATGTCATGCAACCAAGTTCCAGCTCAACTTCACTACTGGTCAACCAATCCATCTCTTGGAAATAAGATGATAAAATTTGCAATATCGCGAAACAGATTTCAACTGCTTTCTTCAGTACTCCAATAAAACCAGATAATGTGAGCAAATTGTATTACATGGAGAAAGTTATATTTTGTTTGAAACATTCGTTTTCACATGTCCGGTCTGACAGTACCTTTCAAAGCGTAGATGAAGTAGCATGAAATAATATGCATCCCAAAAAGTAGGAGTGAAATTGTGGGTAAGATGTGACTCAAAAACTGGTTATACCTATGATTTCAATATTTACTCTACTAAAGATTGAGGCAGAGGTAAAGAATGTACTTTGGGAGAAGCTGTGGTCAGTAAGCTTGCAAGTACTATCACCGGCCATGATGTTAGTTTATGCTTCGATAGGTTTTTCACGAGAACTCATCTAATGAATGACATAAATTATGCAGCAATCGGAACTGTGATTTATACGAGAAAAAATATGACAAAATTTGTGGCTGATAAGAGACGTATTAGAGGTGATGCTCAATTTATGGGAAATCAATATGGAACTTGCACAGTCTCATGGAGAGGTACGAAAGATGTTACTATGATTTCGAATTGCCACGACAATCAAATAACAGTAGCAAATAGAAAAATAAAGCACGGAAGTAAAGCAGAGTTTCCCTGTCCTGGTATCGAGCAGTTCTATAATAAATACATGGATGGAGTGGATCTATCCGATCAATTAGTTGAATTGTACGACATGGATCGAAGAAGTAATAAGTGGCGGATAAAAGTATTTTACCGTCTGTTTACGACATAAGTAGTGAATGCATGGATTATTTTCTGTGAAGTAAAGGGAAGAAGGCGAAGGACAGAAAGAAGTTCTTAGACTTTTTAGTTCCACTTGCAGAATCGCTAATTAGTTATGGAAGAAACAACGCCAAAGTACTATGCAAACGACAATATGGTAGACCATCTCTTTCATCCAAGTTGTCAAATGTAGGTCATCACTTACCTGTTGAAGGGCCCACAACTGTACTAAGAAAAAGAAAGAAACTAGAACTACTAAGTTTTGTGTGGCATGTGACATTCCATTATGTAAAAAATTTTTCACCCCTTATCATACATAGTTATATTTTTTATATGCTTGCATACTTTGATGTTTACTCAGAATAAATATTTTTTTACTCTAATAACTATATGTTTCCTCCTACCAATGGGACATATCCCACTGTGGATAACCAGTGGTACGCATATGTCCCACTACCCATATTTGGGTCCTTCTGAAACACTTTTTTTAACTTTTTGCCTCTGTATTAACATAAATTTATAAGAATTTGCCTAACAATCGGGAAAAAATAAATTGGGAGTCAAAGGGTTAAGGGCAAATTATATTTTCAAAATAATACCTGAAGATGAAGCCACAGAGGAGGAAAAAGGAGGTGAGCTTGCAAGTGAGGACAAATTTGATTTTGGCACAGATACTGCAGAACCAGAGGGAAAAGAGAGATAACTAAAGATCTAATTGAATAAGGAGGATGCTGTTGATACGTGAGATGAGCTTTTATGTAATCTTAAAAATAGTATTAATTATAACTTGTCCAAGAGTTCTTTTATTAAGTGATTGTTTTGGTTTTATCCTTATCTTATCTACTTTATTTATTTGCTTATGCAGATGTATAAGGTTATGTTGGTAACCTGCTTTCGCTTACTTTAATTAAAGTTTACCTTAATTTGCATCGGTCTAGTCCAACTAGTATTTAAATTCTATAAAAAGGGGAGTTGTTCGTTATTACTGTGGTTGATCACTATTGTCAGGGTTGTCCACACTGAGTAATATACTTGTAAGGGTTGTAGATGTATATTATTCCTATTTGGTTTATAAAATCTAAATATTTACACTTAATACCATTACAACTAACATAAAACGATAATTAAGAAAATAACAAAGTACTTCAATAAACACACATATCAGGAAGTACCAATGATCGGGACTTCTAGTTCCCCTACAGATGTGGAGAGATTGTCCAGGATTCTCCGGGTGGGCGCCATTGCATACGGATTGGAGCTAAGGTCGTCAAACAGTTTCACTCTTTTCTGTAAAAATACGGTAGCTCAAAAGAACTGGTCCTAATTTATATTGCGATATAACGGGACATTTTATATATTTCATATATAAAATTAAAATTGTAAAAGCCCGACCTGTCGAGTAGCAAACAGCAGCAAAACTTTATACAATTATTATAACTGTCTTTATAATAGTTGGTTGGGGCAAGCGGTGATAAGATAGCACTCTCTACCTGCTTTTACGGTCAAACAGAAAATCAATACTTTTACAGGGATTATTTTCGCTTGACTCGTTTTACAAAAAATACGAGTTTAAATTGTATAAATACAACTTTCATACCTCTAACTTTTATGAAACTGAAAGGCAGAAGTTTTAGTAAAACAGAATTGATGGTATTTATTAGTTATTAAACTCTTTGGAATTGAAGATGAATACTTTCGTATTGTATTCTGGGTGCGGGCACTTTCAAGGGGGTGGGAGCTTAGTAGCTCCTTACGCTTCTGGTTTCGACAGTGTCAGCAGTAGTCACCTGGGGTCGCTGTTACTGGGGGCGGAACGACATAGTTTAAAGATTTTCAGGTACAGGATAAACTAAACATTTTGTAGGTACGGTAGATGTAAAGAAGCGTTTCTCCTTCAAGTCCGGGTTATCGCGACACGCGATCAGGATCGGATACAATTTCAGGACCGCTAAGAAGTAAAGTATTCTGTTAGCCTGGGAACGGCGTAAGACCTTCAATTCTTCGGAACCTTTCTGTATTCAGCGCTGTTAAATAAACAGGCTGGCGGCATTTAACAAAGATGTTAAATAAAGATATTGTTATCCTCTGGATATCTCACAATAAGTGAGCGGGTAGGAAAGAGGTTTATTGCGTTTAGCGAGATTGTAATGTAATACCCACTGTTACATACTGGGTACGTAATTTACGAAACTGGGTGACCGAAATATGGTCTAATTGCGGGCGGATTGTTGCTTCAATCTGTCGGCTTCCTGCACTTCGTTTTTTTTTGTGTAGGCGTATTTGTGTGAGTCGGTGCGTGTTGTGTACGTGAAGTATTAATTACAAGTATCTGGGCAATCACCCGTTGCGTTATTTAATTGATATCCCGGAGATTGGCAGAATGTAGGCGAGAACCTTTCTATTAGTAAGCAAAAGAATGCACCGGGTGTTCTTCCCGATGTGAAGTATAGTATTGTATGTTTACCTTACATGTAGATTGAGGCAGTAATGACCCTGGTGCATAAGATAAGTTCAGGCTGGCGGTGTTGAGTTGTCTCGACAGAATGCAGGTAAACGGAACGAAACGAAGTAGAAAGGTAAGCTGAATCGGATGAGATAGATCGGTCTGGGATCTCGAAAGAGACCCAGCGGAATGAGACCGTCTGTATTTTTTTTTTTTGTTAGTATGCTCATGCTTATGGTTAGTATGCTTATTATTCTTTGCTTATATTCTTATCGTAGACTGCTCAGGATTCCTCCTCTTCAGCCCTGGTCATTCCATTGCTGTTTTTGTAGTTGTGTGGTTGACAATCATGAATGTATTATTTTTGGTGTAAAAAAAAGAAAAGAAAATGAATTATTGTTGGTGTGTTATTGGTGTAAAAAGTGTGATTGATCCGTTAGCCGGTGTCCTTGCGTGGTCGTTGTCCAATTGACGGGGGGATGCGGAGTCCATATGGGGTATTGTCGAGGGCCTCTTCTATCTCCTCTGGGATGTCGTCCAATAATTGGGTTAGGATCGCGGGAGGGTGTTTAAATTTGCGCTTGGGTTTTTTGCGCGGGAATTTGGAAGGTTGGTAGGTGTAGGAAGTTGTGGGGATTTCTTTGGTTGGGATGGTGTCGCCGAAAATTCTTTTGTGTGTAAAGTTTTTCTGGAGTGTTTGGATTCTGTGTGTGATTGATGGTATGTTTGCGTGTTGTGTTGTGAGGTCGCTGGGGTAACTGAAGGGTAGCCCGTGTATACGTCTAAAGATTCGGCGTTCACAGGATGCTATAGCGGAAAGGTGGTTAGGGTTTGTTTGTGTAAATTGGTGCTCGGAAATCCATAACAGGGCGGATGTAAGTTTTGTATGTGTGTTGGAGTGTTTTGGGGTGGCAACCTCTGATTCGACCCCGGAGGGCGCCCAGTAGGTTTGCATGGTTTCTAATTCTGTTTAGTGTTTTCCTGACATCGGGGAGCCAATTGAGTGTTCTCGTGAATAGGATGCCTAGATATGTAATTTGGTCTTGAAGGGGGGTTCTCTCTTGGTTTATGGTGATCGAGACATTTCTGGAGGATAGGTTTGGGAATTTATCTTCGACGTAGTTAGGGTGGTGGAAAAGGATGGCTTGGGTTTTGGAGGGGTTAATAGAGACTCTCCACCGGTTGGCTCAGTTGGAAAAGTTCTGAAGGGTTTTGGAAATGCGGTTGGAGGCCGTTTCGCTGTTCCGATTAACGGACCAGAAGGCGGTGTCATCTGCAAACTCCGGGTTGGGTGACTTGAGGGATGTCTGAAGCGAAGATGGTGTAAATTATGGGGGCTAAGGCAGAACCTTGCGGAACGCCCGCTGAGGGTTGGAAAGGATCTGAGAGGTTTTTCCCTACTTCCACCCTGACCGATCGATTGGTCAAGTAGGAAAGCAGGAGTTTGGAGAAGGTTTCGGGAATGTTCAGGTTTCGGATTTTTTGAAGGAGACCGGCGTGCCAGACCCTGTCAAATGCTTGCTTAATATCCAAGAACACAGCCAGATTGCATTGCTTGTGGTTGAATGGTTACGGAAGGTATTATAGGTGTTAAATTGTAGTGTGCATTTGTGTGAAAGTTTGGTCTCAGTGATTGAGAGGACGTGTACGTTGTGCGTGTGAAGGAAGTGTTTTATTAGGGAACGTTTCCGGCGAACGCAGGTGGTTTCGGTAAGGAGCTTCAACAAGGGATCGTGACGTTCGGTTTTGACGGAAGCCGAATTGGCTATTAGGAAGAAGGTCGTTAAATTCTAGGTGTTCCCTGAGCCGCCTGGCTAGAATTTGCTCGAAGCATTTTCCGAGGCAACTCAGGAGGGACATGGGTCTATAGAAATTGGGTGAGGTTAGGTCGGCGTGAGGTTTTGATATCATGACGGTAGAGGCCGATTTCTAATCCGTCGGGAAGTGTGCGAGGGTTAGGCATCTATTATAGATATTTGTAAGAAGTTGGGGGCATGGGTCGTGTAGGTGGCGCAAGATTTCCCTATTCAGGCCGTCGTGGCCTGGAGCTGAAATTTTTCCTTTTTTAAAATAAGCATTGATTTGATCGGGCGTAATTGGGGCATAGAAAGGACTCTGGTTATCTAGTAGGGGTTGGGGAAGGTTAAGGTTTCGGAATTCCTCGAGGCGGTTCTCGAGGAATTCCTTGAACACAGGATTGAATTGGGGATCATTGGGGGATTGGAATGTGGACTGGAGGTGCTGACCAAAGAAATCGGCCTTTCCTTGGTCGCAGGAGATTAGGTTGCCTTGGGGGTCGGTTAGATGGGATTTCGGGTTAGCTTTCCTTCTGGTCAGTCTATCAAACTGTTGCCAGAAGCGTTTACCTTCAAGAAAATAACAAAGTACTTCAGGTAAAATAGACACACATATCAGGAAGTACCAATGATCGAGACTTCTTGTCTCCCAGAATTCTATGAGTGGGCGCCATTGCATACGGATTGGAGCGAAGAGCGTCAGACAGTTTCACTCTTTTGATTTCGGGTTAGCTTTCCTTCTGGTCAGTCTATCAAACTGTTGCCAGAAGCGTTTACCTTCACGATAGTCTAACTGGGAAGTGGCTTTAGCCCAGGAATCTTCTGTGTTTATTGGTTTCTCGCCTGATTAAGGCGTTAAGGCGGTTGTATTCGGTTTTGAGAGCCGGATCCCTGGATCTCAAGAATTAACGGTAGATTCGTCTCTTCTCTTTGATCCAGTTCACAATGTGTCGTGGGAGCGGTTTTTTTGAAATGTCGATGTTTTTAAGCGGGACTGAGGTGTCGACCGCTTCCGTAATTACGGAAGTTAGGTCCCTAATGGCTCTCTCAAGATCTTGGGTGGTTTGAAGTTCGGGTGAAGAAAGATTGTTGGAGATGTGTTCGGCGAACACATTCCAGTCTGCATTGGAAAAATCCTTAATGATTGTGTTTTGAGGAGGTATTGGGGGAGCTGGACAAAATGAGGTTTTGACCAGAAGAGGAATATGATCGGAAGTGATCGTGGTGCCTAGAAAGCACTCACGGTCGAAGTAGTGAGCTATTGGATCTGAAACTATTGCATGATCTATTATTGAGGCACCTAGGTGGTCAAAATACGTGGGTTGTGTATTAACGATCCTCAACAAAGGCAATTGCAACAGAGCAGATGATAGTCTGTTGCCGTTTCCATTTGTTGCGGTGTCATCGAATTGAATATGGCGGGCATTGAAGTCACCTAAGGTGACTGCATTTGGGAGGCTGGAGGCATAGACAAATAGGTCATCAGAAAGTGTATTGTGGCCGGGTGGATTGTAGTAGGATATGAATACTATAGGAGTTGGGAAGTGCACCGTTGCAGCAACACATTCGAGTTGCTGCAGGTGCGCGGGTAATTGAAATGGAGTGGAAGGGAAACAGTTTTTGATTAGGAGGGCGGTTCCATGCGCGCTATTGTTACGGAAGGTATTATAGGTGTTAAATTGTAGTGTGCATTTGTGTGAAAGTTTGGTCTCAGTGATTGAGAGGACGTGTACGTTGTGCGTGTGAAGGAAGTGTTTTATTAGGGAACGTTTCCGGCGAACGCCCCTGGCATTAATTGTCCCTGTTACGATATCTATTGGGAATAAAGGCGTTTAAGGAAGGGGTTGGCGGTCTATGGCGACCTTCCTCCGCGTACCGGCTACGCAGACGTTTATCTGCCGTTGGAAGAAGTTGAGGGATAGGGATTGGGGGGTTCGGAAAACACGGCGTTGGTGGTTGGGAAACAGGTCTAGGAGAGCTTGTGTAAGGACTTGGATAAAGGATTTAATGGAGACGGGATCGGTGTCGGGGATAGGCTTGAGGTGGATGGTGTCTTCCGAGTCAGACTCGTCAGACATGATGGGATCGAGAATTGCCATCTGTGACGCAGAACTGGGAGGTTCCCGCCGCTTCCGGCACCCCGCAGTTGCTACACTTCGGGTTTGCCGCGGATTTGCAGGACGTAGATCTGTGGCTTCCGCCACGGAGGGGACAACGGATGGTTCGTATAGGACAGTCCTCCGAGGTATGTCCCACCTGCGTGCAGGTGACACAATACATGGGGACGGGTGTAGGGATAAGGGAAGGTTCGCTACTGTAGTGTCTCCCGAACATGAAGACACCGGTAGCGAGTAGGAATTCTAGGGTGGTTTGGGAGGTGATGATTAGGCGGACTAGGGAGGTAGGAGTGTTGGTGGCCTTCGAGGTGATGCGCACGGCCTTTCTCACGTGAGGCAGGTCGATAGCACCGAGGATCTCGTCGGCAAGGATGTCCTTATCCACGTGACGAATCACGCAAGAAAAGGATGGATGTCTAGGATTGGTGTTAGGTTGACGTGGACCGGATAGTTGTGTGAGGGTAAGGGAAGGTTCACCAAAATGGTGACGCAACCGTAGTTGCGTTCCATCAGGTAAGGGAATGGAAGTTTGAAGGAGGCAGGTTTGGTTGTGGTTGAACGTTAAGTTCGACCACGGGAGGTTTAAGGGTTTCAGGGAGTTAAACAGGGATTTTTGGGATTTGATGGATTTCGGGATATTGCGGATGCAATATCTCGAGGATTGGGCACGGGTGAGTGTGTTACTGGAGGTAGAGGGAATGGGAATCGTGTTGAGTGAAGGTAAAGGTAAAGGTAGGGGTAGAGGTAAAGGTAACAGTGATGGTGGCTGGGTTGGTGTGGGTAACAGGGCAGGTTTGTGTGTTCGGGTTTTTGTGTGGATCGTGTTGAAATGTAGGAATGTATAGAGGTAGTGGAAATGAATGAGGCGTTGGAATGGGATCGTGTGCGTGAGGAAGGTGGTGGAGAGGCGAGTGTGTGTGCGTAGGTGTGCGTTGTGTGTAGGTGGTGGTGTAGGTGGACGGGTGTCGACGGGGTTAGGGGACACAGCTTTGGTAGTAGCTCGGCGGCGGCCTTGCTTAACAATCTCGGCAGTGTTGTTAATAATAGGCTTGGGAATAAAAGAAATAGAAATCTGTTCTGTTTTAATGAAAGAGTGGGTCTCTGCCGAGGTGCAGCCTCACACCCCGAGGAAAAAAGGCTTGGAAATCAGAGACCCAATTCGAAAGGTGGAAATACAAAGTTAAAATAAAAGAACAAAGTAATTAAATTAAAATTCTTTATTAATGATACCTATTAGCATATTAGCATTGACCTTGACCCGACGACGATCCTGCTGTTGGCGGTGTCCTAGAAGTTCCTGGAATTTTCCGCTGCTGCTGCAATATTCCGGCGGCTCCTGCTTGCGGCTAAGCTGTGGCTCCTCTACTGATGACCGCTTCTTCGTATTATCTGTATGCAATCAGTGACAGATCTACCTCCGAAGCGGCGAAGATCACGATGCCGGAACCGGAACGATGAGAGAAAACGCTAGGTTCTTTTTGCGAAGTTAAGCGATTGTAATGAAAATCACAAGCGCTTAGGCTTCTAGTGACGTCATTGGTGAATAGACTGGCGGGGACTCTGACGTAACAAAACTCGGTGCCAATGTAGTGTGCGGTTTACCTACAGTAACCGTGAATGTAGTGTGAGATTTATCTATAGTATAGTGCGGTCTACCTATAGTAACCATGCAGGGATGGAATGTAGTGTGCGATCTACTTTTTGAAATCGTTGTAATGTTATTAATTGTAGATTAAGTAAATTATTAGACTTAATTCTAATCGATTGATGTGACCCAATGACACATCAACATCATAATAACCAATTTCGTTAATGATGTACTTATGACAAGAATTATAATTAACTTTCTCTGCCAAAATGAAGCAGTGTTGCAGTTTGCAGTCTTTTACCAAAAATTACCGACAGTTCTCAAAATACTGATGAAGGAATTTTATAACAGCGTCAACCCAACTGAAGAAGCAGCAACGAATTATTTATTGCACAACGAGTTATTGGTTAACGAAAACCAGGCTCATCCATGCGACAGTTGTGGAGCGGAAATGGCAATAAAGACACGTCATGACAGAAAAGGCGAATTGTGACCAGTGTTGAAGTGCCTAAGGAAGAATTGCTAAGTGACCAGATCGGTGGGGAAAGGATTTAAATGGGAAAACCCGCTGCAACCTAAACTTTATATTTGTTCATGAGATTCCAAATGAGAGAACAATGAAGTTCATGGACATCCTGCTTATGATTGGTTTAATATGTGCAAAGAAGTTTGTTCTTCAAATGTTAGTGTGCAATGACGTGAATCGATAGTTGGAAGTAATGAAAATCCAGAGCAAATTGATAAGGCGAGATTTGCAGGTCGGAGAAAATAGAACAGAGGTCGTTTATTGGTTGGGGACCATGCGACACTATAAGAGGATAGTGATGCTGAGATTGATAATGCACGTAATCATGTTCAACGGATTGATGGGCCTTGGATATTTGGGTTGCGGAAAAATCAGGAACTTCGATATTTCGTTGTGGAACGCAGAGACTGTAATACATTGATTCCAATTATACTGGGTTCCCCATAATCGACTACCCATTTTATTTTATTAATAAATTCTCTACGAGATAACTAAATAAGTTGTTCTCTGTGGGATTATCTTCTGTAGTCTTTGGGACTTAAGTTAATTATTAAACAGGTAGGCGCCTGTCACAAATAAGTTATAAATTAATAATTTCGTGTAACGTCATTTTACTACGAGAAGTTTGTTAATTTTCATCAATAATTATTGAATTTTTTTGCTTTGAGACATTATTTCAACATCCGTTTGAACTTTCATGGATTACTCAGTCCAACAACGTGTGTTTTGTGTAGAAACTTACATAAGAAGCAATTCGATAGAAGAAGTTAGGCTTGCATTCCGGCGTCAGGTTAATAACAACAATGGGGGTCACGCGCCAAATCGTAAAACTGTTAAGTAATAGGTTCGTCATTGGCGTGAAAATGGTTCTGTACAAAATTTGAAGAAGCATGGACGTCGAATAACAGTTCGTACACCAGAAAATATTGAAAGAGTTAGAATTGCGTTTACGAGAAGTCCTAAAAGGTCTGCTAATCGACAAACCCTTGTCCTAGGAATATCAAAGGAAAGCTTAGATCGAATTCTTCAAAGGGAATTAAAATTTCATCTCTATAAATACCAAATGGCACAGCACCTTAGCAATCAAGATAAAGAAGCAAGGTTAGCATTTTGTCAAGAATTTTTGGATTTACATCAAGGAGCAATTCACAGTCTCTTAATGAGCGACGAAGCAAATTTTTATTTGAACGGCATGGTTAATAAACAGAATTTTAGATACTGGTCAAATGAAAATCCTCGTGAAATCTTTACACAGAACCTCCATAATCCAAGAGTTGTTGTGTGGTGTGGAGTAGGATCTTTTGGTATTATTGGTCCATATTTTTTTGAGGATGAAAGTAACCGCGCTGTAACAGTAACATCGGAGCGCTATGTAAACATGCTAGAGACATTCCTCATTCCAGAATTAAATAGACGAGGATTACTAAACAATGCCCTACTATTCCAACAAGATGGGGCAACAGCTCATACCGCCAGAAACTCAATGAGTGTTCTGCGAGAAATGTTTAATGGCCGACTCATTTCTCGATTCGGAGATTTGCCTTGGCCTTCGAGGTCCCCCGACTTAACGGCACCCGATTTCTTCCTGTGGAGATATTTAAAAGCCAAAGTGTTCGCGAGTCAAAATTCGTGAAGAAGTTGAAGAAATAGAGGAAGGTTTGCAACGCCGTGTAATGAACCACTTTTTATCTAATATTGAAAAATGTGTTCAAGTTGGTGAAGGTCATTTAGAAGATGTGATTTTTAAAAGTTAGAATTAAATTAGCCAAATATTTATAAGTTATCATAAATCCCAAAGAGTTAGCTGTAATTTAGTATAATAAATAGTTTGTTTTGTTAACTACAAAAATTTTAATGGAAATATTAAAATGGGTAGCCTATTATGGGGAACCCTGTACAATGTGAGGTGCAGCATGGTTCAACAATCCATTCAGACGAGTGACCAGCGTACTCTAACTTGGCAAATTTGGGATATAATCATTTAATAGTAAACCACAGCATAATTATGTGAATCCTGAGAGATCTTGGCTGGAAGGGATAATGAAAATTATGAGAAGAACAAGGGGAGTTCCTAGGCAGCATCTACAGTCGTATCTTGATCATTTGGCGTGGAAGTACATCAGAGCTTCCTAAGAGATATGCGTACTGTATATATGTAAATAATTGCATTTCATTTAATAATATCTATTTAATCTACTTAATCTACACTACATTCGTTCCCTGCACGGTTACTATAGGTAGACCGCACACTACATTGGCACCCAGAACCCTTAACGTTTTTGAAATTCACGCCGGAGGGAATATGAAATCATTATTTGATTATTTCTGTAACTTTTTATTATACAGGACATTTAGAAAATAATTAATTCAAAAGAAATTCTAAATACAACTGGCTCCTTACATGTTATATCTACATATATGGATTTACCTGCTTTAAAATGCATCAACATGTTTTAAACCTTTTAAAGACGTTAAGGATTTAGAGCCAAGGGGTACCATACAAGATATTCATTTTGGACACCATATCTACAAAGTATGGAGATGGTAGATGCTTGACTTTACATATGTGCTATCTAAGCGTTTCCATAAGTTTTAAAGTCTGAAGTTCGTCGTACACAGTTTAATGAGCAAGAGTAAAGATGTTTCAATGTGTTCTTTACGACCAATCGCCAAAACAATCAATTTAATGTTCGTTTAGAATAAACAGTTTTATACTGTGATATGTAATGATGAGATTTAATAGATACAACCACTTTTGCTTTGTGGTACCATATTTTGTAATTATTTTGATTTAACTGATTTGTTTGATTGATTGATTTGATTAATTTGATTAATTTGATTAATTTGATTAATTTGATTAATTTGATTAATTTGACTAATTTGACTAATTTGACTAATTTGACTAATTTGACTAATTTGATTAATTTGATTAATTTGATTAATTTGATTAATTTGATTAATTTGATTAATTTGATTAATTTGATTAATTTGATTAATTTGATTAATTTGATTAATTTGGTTAATTTGATTAATTTGATTAATTTGATTAATTTGATTAATTTGATTAATTTGATTAATTTTATTAATTTGATTAATTTGATAAATTTGATTAATTTGATTAATTTGATTAATTTGATTAATTTGATTAATTTGATTAATTTGATTAATTTGATTAATTTGATTAATTTGATTAATTTGATTAATTTGATTAATTTGATTAATTTGATTAATTTGATTAATTTGATTAATTTGATTAATTTGATAAATTTGATTAATTTGATTAATTTGATTAATTTGATTAATTTGATTAATTTGATTAATTTTATTAATTTTATTAATTTTATTAATTTGATTAATTTGATTAACTTGATTAAGTTGATTAATTTGATTAATTTGATTAATTGGATTAATTTGATTAATTGGTTAATTTGATTAATTTGATTAATTTGATTAATTTGATTACTTTGATTAATTTGATTAATTTGATTAATTTGATTAATTTGATTAATTTGATTAATTTGATTAATTTGATTAATTTGATTAATTTGATTAATTTGATTAATTTGATTAATTGATTTGACTAGTTTACGAGATAGAATCGCACACTCATTATCAGAATCCTATTTGCCGCCGTAACAATTACAGTTACCTACCCTTAAAAATATACCACTATCGGGCCTCTGCATCAATAAGGCACCTCGATGGGCAGACCGGATCAATAAGCGTCCTCAACCGGAAGTCCGCATCAATAAGCGACCCCAATCGGAAGTCATCATCAATAAGTGACTTTAATCAATGATCCGCATCAATAAGCGACCCCGATCGGAAGTCCGGATCAATTGCTGAGCCCATTCATAGGTTAGGATCAATTGCTGGCCCCACTGGAAAGTCCGCATCAATTTCCGGGGCCAACTCGAAGATCCGGATCAGCTTCCCGGGCCAACTCGAAGGTCCGGGTCAAATTGCTGGGCTCCTTATACTTACGATTTACAATTGATAGAGAAATATCCATGTAATTACAAACTCAATTTTGTAACACAAGAAACAGGTTAAAAGCTGTTACATTTGATCAAATTTTTTAATTTTTATGCTGACTCTAGAAATGACGTCGACACCATACCAAACCATCCAAACTTCAAAACACATACCTTATTTACTTCTTTACGTCGTCAATTTAAGATAGAATCTTTTCTTAGGTATGAGAAAGTTATCAGCATAAATTTTTAAGCAAAATCAAAACTTTCAGATGATCCCACGGATTTTTATACGGGCGTGTAAAGTGTGTTGCCTAACGTTCACTGTCCGAAATTGCTAAGATATAATTTTTTTTTGGGAAACATGCGGAAATATAAGGTAAAGCAACTTTTTGAGCAAACTGTTAAAGGAACTTTACGAATATACATAAACTGAATGTTACAAATGGTAAGAAGTGATTTCAGTAATAACTAAGATGCCAATCTCTAACTTCTTCTCCGCCACATATGCGAAATCATTGGGCTGTGCGTAGCATATCATATTTCTGTAGTTTCATTTTGATACAGATTATCTGTCTATCTGCCTGTCTACCTATGTTCTCGATTACCGGAGCAATGACTCTTTAATATCTATTTTTGGCAATCCACAGTAAAACAGTATTTGCACCTACTTTTAGTAAAATTTGATTATTAACAAAAATTGTTAACATAAGCCCACCAGTATGACCTAGCTTTCTTTGTGTTCAGAGGCGAGAACACCATGACAAAACACCCCGCGCGACCGGTTTCGTTATTTTAGTGACTTATCTGGAGCGGGTAGATCAGTTATGGAATATCTCGACTCTGAAAGTTAAGAGCTTTTAGTACTTGATTAGATGACCTCTTATAACGACTTTCACAACCGAAAAGCGATAGGTGGATAGAAAGAGGTGCATCAGCAAAAGAGCGGTAGCGCAACAAATGTAATGAAAAGCAATAAAAACTGTTTGATTCATGAAATTCGTTACATGTTTGATTAATAATGAAAAGAATGAGAACTGGCAGCTAAAACTGTAGGTATTTACATAACATACTTCTTTGTGTGTTTCTACAGCAATTGCCACTATCATCCTTAGTAGAGCAAAATTTTACTAAAATAACAAAATTAAAACCAAAAATAAAATTAAGGTTGATTTAAAGTTTCGTCATTATCAAATCGTGGTATCATTAGTGAAATACACTATGTGTATTTACCAATTACGTGTTACTGTAGCATTTTACTTATGAAAAATTAAACCCTTCTAGCTGAAACCTTCCAAATAACTTGCCCTTATTTTCTCTAGTCTCTAAAGAAATGCAGAGATAAATAAGTGAGGGAATGGAGTATAACAACGAAAGTTGTATTTAATTCGAAGGATTACAAATTTCGTCAGAAGCGGAAACATCGCAATTAGCTAAACCCGAGTTCATAAAAATAATAACACAAAAGAAAAAACAAATCAACTTAATCATCCTTGCGGGTGCAATATTTAAATAAAGACTTGTATATTTAAGTGATTGATATTGCAGCACTTCCTTTTATAGATTTGAACCGTATCCCCTATTCTATTTTAAATGAAATAGACCTTTCTATTGGTGACATATGGCAAGCTGTGTTACACCACAATAAGTTTGTGCTTGATAATAAAAGCTTTTGAAGGGAAACGGTCTTTTCAACGTATTAGTTCCATTTAAAGAGCACTGAGCACTTAAGCATTTACAATTACTTTTACAATACAAAAAAAAAAGAAATATAGGACTCTAGTTTAAAAAAATAATGTTTTTTTTTATTAAAACTTGACTTATTTCAGTATTTGAAATACAATGGGTTTCGTTAAACCATCTGTTCATGTCAGTTCTTGGTTTTAGATTATATCATTTAATTAATAATACATTTATTATGGACAATTACACCTTAATGTACACTGCAGTATTGCTTCAGTGAGATGTCCTTGAAGTTGACGCAGTTTTCAAAACGTTGCACCGCCTACCAACCTAACTTCTTTGCCTGTGTGCCAGTTCAACGTATACGTTCTACGAAAATAAAAGAAATAGGTAACATTCCAAGAAATTCTAAAACTTCTACAGATACGTGTCATTTTATTATCACATTCTGTTTCTTTTTCAAATTCTCCTTAACCCTATCGGTCTAAATGTATGGTAGATATTGTGCCTTCGAACTTCCTCATACCTTCAACCTGTCGTAAATTACTGTTACAATTGCAAGATACTAGGTCTATGGCAAACACATCTTAGTGTATTTAATGGTACCATAGGAATCGAGTTCATGTGTTCATCCGTTATATCCCTTTACTTAATTACGTCTAATGTATTGCTGCACAGACGCACCTTGGGTCTTACACAAATGGAGAGCTCAAAGTGGTTGTGTATAATTAAGTTAAAAAAACGACATAAACCGACCAAGTGCGCAACCCCATGTACAATATTTATTGAAACAATTATTGTTACGATCATGTTACAATTTATACGTCAAAAAACAAAACATAACCTTGATACGTAATTTAAGTCCAACTTAATAATACACTGAGCGTTTAGATTACGTGTATATTCAGTAACGGAGAAAATACTTACGGTTCATGGTATACGACTGAATTAATGGTTTCGTCTTTCTTTGACATTTAAACTTTCAACGGAATGTGTACTTTGGTGAACATGTCACATTATAAAGCTTGGCAGAATGTCTCTACCATACTTGTCAGCAGAAGTTCTGAAGAAAGGAATATAGATCCCTTCAGACTATTACTTTTCCTTCGGTGCCGAGACCCACGTTGGCTAAGAAACCGTACTGAATAATTTTTTATACGCTCCTCGGTATACTATGTTTGAAGGAGACACAACGTTAGGCGACAAGGGTTTTAAACACTGGAAAGGAGGCTGTCGGGTATCAGAAAATGCAGCAAAATTGGGCAAGCAGGATTAATTATGAGAAACGTTAGGTTTTAAAAGCAAAGTTAAAATACAAACGTCAAAAGTAAGTTGCAAAGTGAAATGTCAGTGCAAAAGAGTGTTTTGGGAAGCAGGCGGTCGAATATTTACTGGAGACCTGGACAGAAGTGGGAAAAGCGGGTGCAGCAGATAAGATTTATGAACACTACAGGAGTGCAGTTGCGGAAATAACTAGGAAATAAGTTTTGATAGGCAACTATTTTCTAGGATAGTAAAATTAATTGGTAGGAATGCTTAGATCACTATATACATATATATATATATATATATATATATATATATATATATATATATATATATATATATATATATATATATATATATATCCATGAAGTAATGTATCAATTCATTTAAAATTAAGGTATTTGTTTCTTGAAAAAACGATTGGACACGTCGATTAGTATTTTTAGTTGAGCATTTTTTACAATACAATTTTTTTATACAGGGTGTCATAGTAAAGGATGTGATCACACTTTCGACTTTTTTTAATGAAACGCCCTGTAAATTGTCATATTCAGATTCTACTGCAAATTCTAGATATTTTTGGTATAATATACCCTTGGTCTATCTATCTCCGTTTCTGAAATATTGACGCTTGAAAAATTTGAGTTTTTCCTTTTTTGACTCGCTACAGAATCCTCTACGTATAGTACTAACAGTGCTTAAAGTCTAGTTGCTTTAATTTTGTCAAACAATTTTATTAACATATTTAAAATACTGCAAAAAATTGCAGATAAGAAATACATTTAAGTCAGCAGATAATACAGACGTTTATGTTGGAAGGAAACATTCCCTTACTTAAATAAATAAACCGATTTAAATAAATTCATATTTTTCTATAGTTGCTTTAATCTTGTCCAATTTGTACTTTTAAAGTAGTTACATTGGTTGGCAAAACTGACGTTATTATTGAAAGTGTCTGACTTGTTCCGACTTTGTGATACAAAAATATGGTAACTGAACGGGAGAAGATTGAGATACTCTGCATGATCGGATATGGAGATAGGACCCGCACTCAAGCAGAAACAGCTGATATATTTAACGAAATTCATCCTGATCTTTCTCGCGTTTCTCAAACTGTGGTCAGCAGAGTGGAAGCGAAATTTCGAGAATTCGTTCATGTCCGGAATAGACCTAAATGTGGACGTTCCAGTGTAAATGAAGATGATCGGCTGAATATTTTATTATCTGTAGAAGAAAATCCACACATTGCATTATCACATGCGGCTGGAAAACTAACTTTATCCAAATCTACTGTACACAACGTTGTCCGGAGAAACAAATATCACCCTTATACAGTTATTCTGCTTCAAGAGTTATCTAGAGGTGATTTTAATAGGCGTAATGAATTTTGTGAGTATATGCAAAATATCTGTAACCAAGACGAAAATGCTGTGAAAAGATTATCTTTTCGGACGAAGCTGAATTCTGCCTCAGCGGTATCGTCAATAGGCGAAATTGCAGGTATTGGGCCACAATCAACCCCCATTGGATGGTAGAGGCGCACACAAGACATCCATAAAAATTAAACGTGTGGTGTGGTCTAGTTGAAGACAGAATACTAGGTCCTTTCGAAGGAACATTAACCGGTCAGATGTATCTCGAGTTCCTCCAGTTGCAGTTACTTCCTGCATTAATAGCTCTATTCCAGGATCCACAAGAACCTGATCTCCCAGATCAACAACTTCTTTCCACCTCACTATGCAGCTCCAGTTCGTGCGTATTTAGATGAAATGTTCCATCGTGGTTGTATAGGAAGGCGGGGTCCCATATAATAGCCTGCTAGGTCAGCAGACCCAAATCCCTTAGATTTATTTTTGTGTGGATACCTGAAATCTAAGGTTTACATGAACAGACCTACCAATTTGGAAGACTTGAGAGAAAGAATCCGAAGAGAAATACGCACTATACCACCAGAAATCAGAAATGTTCAAAGAGAATTTATTTACCGTCTTGGACATCATTTAGCTGTGAATGAAGCACATTTTGAACAATTAATTTAAGTTTATATTTTAACAAATAAATAAAAATAATTAAATCATTTTTCAAGTGTCAATATTTCAGAAACGGACATAAATAGACCAGGGGTATATTATACCAAAAATATCTAGAATTTGCATTAGAATCCGAATATGACATAATCTACAGGGCGTTCCATTAAAAAAAATCGAAACTGTGGCCATATCTTTTACTACACCCTCCATAAAAAATCGTACTGTAAAAAATGCGCAACTAAAAATACTAATCGACGTGTCCAAGTGTCTTTTCAAGAAGCAAATACTTTAATTTTAAATTAATTTATACATTGCTTTATGAACGCACTGTGTGTGTGTGTGTGTGTGTGTGTTTATATATATATATATATATATATATATATATATATATATATATATATATATTTATATATATATATATATATATATATATATATATATATATATATATAGTGTCCATTTAGTGTGTAATTGTCCCATTATGGGCTCCCAGACTATTTCTCCGAAAAAGTGTGAGCAGGCTTCCCAAATAGACTAAAAGTTGCACATTTTAAAAATATTTTCATGTATACAGGGTAATTAAGAAAAACGTGGTCAACCAAACTTGATACTGTTTAAATGAAACACCCTGTATACAGTATGTCCTCGGATCGACTTTAAAAGAGGGAAAATTCTCTTATTTTTGATTTCTCAGAAAATTTCATTCTTGATGATTTGCCCTGCTTGTTTTCAAACCCCCGAAACACAAATAACTTTCTATTTTACTCCTACGGTTCTCGAGATAATATCATCTTTCTTGAAAAATTGAACTTAGAATGTTTTTTCTACGAATTAGGATAGGCAAATCTCATTTACAAAGAATCTTCAAGGAGAACAAAATTTTACCATTTAAGCCGCAATTTAGGCAAACTTTAGAGAACGGTGTGAAGCCAAACGTCTGGATTTTTGTTTGGAAATGGGCAATAGAGTTTTGGAAGATTCAAATTTTCATAAACGAATAATGTTCTCCGATGAATCGACCTTTTCAACTAACGGAGTCGTTTCCCCCCAACATTGCCGTTACTGGAGTAGGACGAATCCAAACTTCCGAATTGCTAGTCGCAGACAATGTTTGAAAAAAGTTAATGTGTGGTGTGCGGTTTCGTACCATGGAATTATTGGCCCATATTTTTTTGATCAAAATTTAAACCGTTATTCATATTTGGAAATGTTGCAAAATTTTTTAACTGATAAACTGGATGAATTGCCATTGAACTACCAAATTGAAATGTTCTTCCAGCACGATGGGTGCCCTGCTCATTATTCCGGTACTGTTCGCCAGTGGCTCCATGATAACTGGATAGGAAGAGATGGTCCCATTTTATGGCCGCCGAGAAGTCCTGATCTCACAATAATGGACTTTTATCTGTGGGGTCGTTTAAAACAAATTGTGTACAGTGAGCCATTAGACAATGATGAAGAGCAATTGAAAAATAGGGATACGGAATGCAGTTTCAATGATTTCAGCGCTCACATTGAAATCTGTGCGGAAAAAGGAGGAGCATTATTCGAATAGAAAATTAATAGTTCAGTTTTTTGAGAATTTCATTTCATTTTACCATCAATTGTTAAATTTATTAATTAAAACTTGTGAGACCAATTTGATTTTTCCTTTGAAACAAATAAATTTACTTCAAAAAATTACGAAAAGCTCGAATTTTTCAAGAAAAATGATATTATCTCGAGAACCGTTTGAGTTAAATAGCAAGTAATTTATGTTTCGGGGGTTTGAAAACAAGCAGGGAAAATCAGCAAGAATGAAATTTTCTGAGAAATCAAAAATAAGAGAATTTTCCCTCTTTTAAAGTCGATCCGGGGACATACTGTATTTTCACACCATCGGAAAACTCATTTTTTTCAAATGAAAACCACCATTTTTATGTCACTAGTGAACTCTCCTTTGAAAATCAATAGGAAGGTATCTGATATGCCCTATACCTAAAATAAGCAGTTTTTGATTTGTTCGATAAAAACCAATTTTTTTTACAAAACGCGTTAAGAAGTCTCATTTTTTGTAGAGGAGGTTATAAGGATTAGGATAACAAGTTTCTTACGTTTGAATTGCTTCTGTGACCATCTAATGGGTGCTTTCGCAGCTGAATAAAAAAATACTTGCATGCGGTACATTATTATGAAATCATGAATTTTCTCTCGCATTTGGACACCAAGTACTGTTACAGTCCACTACGTAATAAGGGCATACAAATAATTATTGATTTAATGTGTATATTCAGTAACAATGTTAAGGTTAAATTCTACAATAATAAGGTAATATGAAGGATGACAAACATGAAAACAAAGTCAGAGAGTTCACACCTATTTTGAAGATGGTAACTCGGTTAACTTAACCAGCGTCGGAGTTAGTGTAGTGTTTTATGGATAATTCTCTTATTTTGTTCCCATATTAATTGGCCCAGCTAATAAGTAAATTATAACATATGTTCAAAATGTCGCCCATTTTGATTCAGGAAAGCTTGAAGTCTATTCTGAAATGAAGTTCTGACATTTTGTAACATTATAGGTGTAACACTTTGAAAGGTCTCCTTGATACGATTTTTCAAGTCTTCTCTCGTGTTAGCCGTACAAACAACTTAAATTAACAAAGTTCATGACAATAAGGCCAATTTGGATGAGAAGTAAATAATAAACAAAGTGTCATGTTAAGAAAACAACCACTCCGCAGCCTTCTCTGCTAAAATCCACATTTAAAACGAGAAAATTCACGTCATAATAATGTACTGCATGCAAGTATTTTTTTATTCAGCTACGAAAGCACCCATTAAATGGCCACAGAAGCAATTCAAACGTAAGAAACTTGTTATTCCAATCCTTAGAGCCTACTTTACAAAAAAAAGGGATTCACTAGTGATAAAAAATGGTGGTTTCCATTTGAAAAAATTAAGTTTTCCGACATTTGAGATGTCAAAATTTGAACCAAATTTTTCGGACGCCCTGTACAATATTTTCGGGTATTGGGAATGGTTCTTAGTAGGGCCGTACTCAGACTTTAACACCTCAGAAAATCATTTTTATCTCTACAACAACTTACACGGTACCCTAATTTCTTTGACACCGTGTACCTTTCAAAAATTTTGAAATAATGCGAAAAACTGGAAAACCGCTGAAGCTAGGGATATGAATTACCCGTAAAATGTACGCAAAATTTCACGAGTTATTCGACGATGCGAAAATATACAGGGTGTTACATTTAAACAATATCAAGTTTGATTGACCATTTTTTTCTGAATCACCCTGTATATATGAAAATACTTTTAGTCTATTTGGAAAGCCTGCCCACATCTTTTCGGACAAGCAATCTGGGAGCCCATAATCGGATAATTACACACTAAATGGACACCCGATATGTAGTAATGACAACTACTATTCAACTAAAGTACTATCACTAGATTTTAATTTATGTTTGCTGCGTGTTACTCGATGGACCCAGGTGGGAGGTTGAAGTATTCTCATTAATGTGGGATGAACGTACTTTCTTCATTTATAACTAGTATTGGAGTATATTCTTACTTTAAAATCATTCCTCAAACTGGTGGAATACGAGAACTATCATCACATTTGTTCAAAGCGTTAGGAGGTTTTTTAATTTCTATAGCTTGACGTACGATGCGTTCTTGTCGCTTATACAGTGGAGCCATCAATTTTATTTCTTCAGTATTAAGTTTATGATCAGTATTAAGGTGAGAAGTGGCTAAAGAAAATGACATATTGTGATGTTTTATAGCTTGGTAGTGTTCTTGAGCTCTAACATGTAACCTCCTGTTCGTTTGTCCAATGTAAGGGCCAAAACAACCACAACAGGAAATCTCATACACTCCCTGACTTTCGCCATGTATTTTATCTTTAGCGTTACGTAACAATTGTTGGACGATACAATGAGGTTGAAACACAGTCCGAAATATGTTTTTTGAAAATTTCTTTCCAATGCGGCCACCTTTAATATAAGGTAATGTAGTTGATTTTTTGGGTTCTTCGTATGAAATATTTTGTTTGGTGGGATACCTGGAACAAGCCTTTATGGTTTTATAAATAGTTCTTAACTAATATCCATTATGTTGGAAAGTATTGGTCAATTCTTCCAGTTCCTTATCTTTTGAGTTTTCATCTGATAAGCAAATAGATGCGATGGTAATAGATTTAATCACAGCGTGAATATGGCTGGGATGGTGATGGGATTGTGCTTTAAGGTCTTAATTAAACTACTAATTAAGATAGACGATTTTAGGTATTTAAGCCTTGCAAGACTGTTTCCGATTTAATAAGTAGAATTTTACACGAGAAGGATCGCGGTTTACGTCTTTCCGTAAGCAGATTTACTTGTTTGTGATTTGACGATAACTGTACCGATACTCTGTTTATTTTCTTATTATCATCATAATATATAGACCTACTGTTAATGAATATGAGCGTATTATTCTGTTATTGAGTTTAAGATTATATGTGATTTTATTCCTTCCTCGCAACGTTATCATTATTTAGTAAGCACTACATTTAAAAGATAAGATATCTTGATTACGTTTATCTTACTAAACTGTTTATTTGTTTCATGGAAATGTTTGCTTCACACAACCGTACACCGTCAGCGTTAATTTATTTCTTTTCATAATTTTGATGAAAGCTTTTAACGTAATAATTTGTGAGATTTCTCTATTAGATTATTTGCAATTTTTTGTTTTTTTTTTTTTATTTTTTTAAAGATATGGAAATTTCATTAATATGATTTAGCATAAAGTAAAATTTATAGTAAAAAGGATTGATGAACGATCATCTGGTGTATCAGCATGTCATTTTATCTTGATTACGTGCAAATATTTTGAAGCTTTACAGGAAACGCCAGATGAAGGCTTTTAATACATCAATTAATCTGGTTTTATGCAACGTAAGGTAAGTCAGATTTTTAATTGTTTTGAACATAGCTGTGGAAGAGTCGCAAATAGGTACTCAAACCTCGATTTTGTCGATTATAAACAGGCTGGTGTCCATTTTTCTAATCGCAAAAAGTAACAAACACCCCCCTCCCTCGCCCTGTATTCCACTACGCTTCCGACACCCT